>JBBPMG010000054.1:0-76661 GCA_038090195.1 Boletellus deceptivus
GGATACCCACTTTTGCAGCTTTGGACGCGCGCCCTGTAGGACAGCCGCGACTTGGTCATATGCGTCCCCCTTTGCCCATCGTTCACCCCTTTCTGCATCCACGTTATCTAGCATTTCGTTCAAAAGCACCACTTTGCTTTGAAGTTTCGCAAGCTCTGCCAGTGACTGACTCCGATAGTCTGGTTTCGCATCCGGATTTGCCCCTGCGAGCGTTTTCATCAATTCCTGGGCTACGGCCAAGTCGCGCGGTGTCCCTCGCCGAATGAGTTCTTGTAGCTTCGCGGACTGCGCCTCTCTGTCCTCGTTCTCTAGTTCTTCCGGCGTCTTGATAGTCTATGGAAACAGTTAGGTAGACGAGGTACATCCCGGGACGCCGCACCAACCATGGTGTTCTCGGACAGGTTCCGCCTAGGCTGTTCTCTGAACCGATACCCCTTGAACGTCAATAAACGATGCATATCCCTGATATTGCCAAGATCCTCCTTCCACCTCGAGTCGACACAAATACCTTCCTTCCAGCCATGGATGAGTTCCAGTATTCGCGACATGATGGGACCAGGAAACGCTGGGGGTCGCTCGGGGAATCGACGGACGAGCTCGTTCAGGAATTCCTTTGTCGCGATTTGAAGATGAAGTGGATATCCGCACGACTGGACGAGCGTGTCGAGGAGAGCGAGTGCCAAGATGGCGATGTGGGGATTCCTATGGTTTGCTAGCCGGGCAATCAGCATGACGGCTTCACGGGACCTTTGTTTGCATGTCGAGAGCGCAGGGGATGAGCAGACGAACGTGTTGGGAGAAGAGGAAGAAGAGAAAAAAAGAAACGCCGATGGGAGCCAAGAGAATGCCGCGCACTCACGAATTAGCCTTTTTGGTGTTGATGTAGTCTGCGATTTCGAGATGCTGGGCATAGTTTGGCTCTGGGAGGGTTTGGTCGCAGGCGTTGGTGATGAGGACCTCGAGCCTCGAGACCTTGAACCATGGTGTCGTCTGGGAGAGCATAGCGTGGCGAGTGCCGCCGTGAGAACCGGGGACGACCGCTTTGACCGCACCGCACCGCACGGTCAGCCCACCCAGACCGCGCTTTCAGACCTCCGCAATGCCGCTTGGAACACCTGTCTGGCCGCACAAAGACGTGGAATGCGTCACAACATGTCCACCCCGACGAACAATCGCGGACACGCCAGGTATATAAGCACGGCGAGCGTCTGCAGCCGGACAAAGCCCCCCTACGTCTTTGAGGATCTGGTTATTCTCCTGGACACTCTCGATATCCTCCTGCCTTCCTGTGCGATCGGATCATCCACTCATCATGGCCGGGGCACGTTCTCCCACCCCCTCACCATAGTTATGCCTGAACGATCTCTTCCAGACTTATCCCTGCGACTATTCTGACTGCGATGTGGTATTCACGAGGGCCTACGAGCTCAAAAAGCACATAGCGATGCACGAGGACCCGGACAGGTACGCATCAGACGCGACTCACCGTATCCAGTCTGACGGTCCTCGACAGCGTCTTTCAGTGCTCCGAATGCAAATTTATCACGCTTCAAAAGAAGAACCTCACTATTCACTTTTCACAGCAGTGCGTTCGCATATTCATCCAACCGTCCTGGCACGCTCACTTTACTTGCAGCACCGGGGAGAAGCTGCACGAGTGTCCTGATCCCGTCGCCGATTCTTCTGGGTCGACCCTCCGCTGCGACTTCAGAACGCACGATCCCGCAGCCCTGTCAAAACATCGGAAAAAAGTCCATGACTACATACCCCCGCCCAACCGGAGACGCGGCGTCCGGGATGCCTCCGCTCGCCCTCGCAAGACCAGGGCGAAAAAGGAAGAGAACGTCGCGCGAACGCGACGCCGCCGTCCTAAACGCTCTGCCGTGACGTCCCGCCTCAGATCATCCCGCGTTGCTCGTGCGGGCAAGAACCCGACCGGTGCCGCCCCCAGTTACGCGTCCGGCGTTTCGCCTGTTCGCGTGGAGAACATGGCTGGCGACGTAATAGATGTCGATTATCATGCCGAGTCCGGCTGCGATACGACTGGCGGGCCCTTGATCGACGATACGGATGATGTCATGCAACTGGACATGCTCTATGACCCTTCGTTGCGTTCCGATTGGATGGTCAAGTACGAGGAGGGATACAGCACGTTTGACGCGGGTGGGATGAAGTATGCTCCCAAGCCTCCCCATGAAGCCTCCTCGGTGCTTGTCGACGTTGACATCCAAACCGGCCGGGAAGGGTGTCTCTGCCCTGAATGGATGGTCGAGGCCGGAATCGAAGGCTGGGACAAATCCATGCTGGATAATCACAATGGTTTTTACGCTCTTTGATGCTCGCGCTCGTACGCGTCGCTTTTGCACCCCCCCGTGCTCCAGGTCTAATTTAATTTAAAACTTGTTTTCACGCCCATTTTCTGTCTCGCTCATTTTGTTATATGTGTTCATAATAATGTTATGTATCGTCATCCTCGCACGCTCCTTTCAGCTCGTGTCTAGCAGATTGAACGTATCGAATACTATTGTTGTGATTAGTCTGATTTCGTTTATCAAGAACTGAGCGACTCGGATTCTTAGTCTTTCCTAAGAAGGATTACTGCTTCTCGCGTACGTTCAGCATTCCCACCCGCTTCCGACGCATTATTCAAACCCAATCATCTCCCGGTCTAATTCATGACAAGATCAAAAATAAACCGCTTCCTCTGCATCATCAGATCAACCCTTGGTGTCTTTTGGTTAGTTTGTGTTGTGTATAGAAGTGGCCACTACTAACAATCAACCAGATCGTCAACATCTTGATAGGAAATAAACAAATAGAACCATGGCCCCACCTCGTTCGGCTTGGGACTGTGGAAGGTGCCAGACACATCTCCAGTGAACACTTGGGCGGGACGAGCGGGGGGGTTACGTCTGAGCACGGCCATAACCCACAGATCTGAGTCGCACTCGCAGCGCAACACGATGGGAACGAAGGCGCCAGCGTCATTATGCTAGGGAGCTGACCATCGGAGTTTTACCATATAAATGAAGTATTCCAGGAGAATGCCTCGAGCGGGTTTTGTTGAGATTCTGCCTACAGTGCCTAGACGTAGATGCGTTTGGGATCTCCCTGCGCTAGTACTGAAAACACCGAGTGGCACTACACCGCCTTCAAGTTTGCGGCATGGAAACAGCACGGTGGACATTCGGTCTGACTCAATGGCATGGTTGTGGACAGCACAAAAAGGGACACGAGGCAACTGCGCTGCAGGCGGCGGCATTGTGCTTCGGTGGCGCCCGTTCGTGGCAGTGCGTTACATCATCGAGCGGATTTTCTTCCCGATTCGGTTTGTGTCGTTCACCGGGCACTTGCAAGGTCGACAGTGAGTGTTCGAGCATGTCTGATTCTGACTTGACGGTCGTACCTCTGTGATGCCGGTGCAAAATCAGCCTATTCCGACGTTATTCCTCCCTCGTGAGGTTACTACATCACATCAGATCCACTGGCGTGGACGAACCACGTCGTCGTGCAGCCGAAAGCAGAAGCGAGTCAAAGCAATGAGAGCTGCTCCCGACCCGAAACTCCCGAGGCTGGTGGAATCAAAGCGGGAACAATCCGAGCAGTCTCGTGGCCGTCAAATCCACCCTTGCCGCTGTTAGACAGGTTTCAGGAAATATCACAATTTTCGTGGATGAAACATATTTACGATAGATGTAACCAGCAAGCTCTCTTGGCCACGTGCATCCATTTACGCTCGCGAGGTCGCCTTCGCCATTCTGGTGAATTCGACACGCCAATAGCTCCGGATTGACCGCAGAACCGAATTTTGCCAGTCGAAATTGCCTTTGTTCATACTTACGTGCCACTTACAGGTAGCATGTTAGGTTCAGCATGCAGTAGATGATCTGCATGCAAGCACGGAGGGGGGCCAGGAATCCGACGTTCATTCATTGACGACAGTTCTCAGGAACTCTGCGCGCTGCCTCGGAATCCGGGCGTGGACATTCACTTTCCCCTGAGCCACTGATGCCCCCAAACATGTCCAAAACACGATCATGCCCATTGTACTTCTCGCCGTGTCTTGTGGTCTGCCGCCAGGATATCCGAACGACCGCCTTGTGCCGGCCGACGACGGCTGAAATTAATGCCCACTCCGTTGCTTCTGTAATTTCCGACAGACGTCTGCACGCATGTTCTGCGCACCGCCTCTTATCCTCCACCTCTTTCAGTTTGACAAAGGCGGAAACACAAAGGAAAACAATGTCCACAGTCAAATCGTCAAGCATATAAAATCTGGAGGCTTGAGGGTAACTTTTACGCCTCATACCACGAGAATCTGGTCATTCTCTTGTACATTCTTGTCTTTCTGTTCATATCGTTTTTCAACTTTACCAGCGACCGTATACGAGTCATGGGAAAGGCATGTTCATTCGTGTCCGTCAATTCAAAGCTAATCTGTCCATTCCAGAGTTACTCCTGCACCGTGGATGGTTGTGGAATGGTGTTCGAGCGGGACTATCAACTTCGGAAGCACAAGGCCTGGCATGACGACCCAGATAGGTGCGTTCAGGTATCTCCGTGGTATAGTGAAGATCAAACTTGACGGTCGTCTTAGCTTATTCTACTGCTGGGGTTGCAGCTTCTACACCTTGGATCAAAGAAACCTCACTACCCACCTCTCGCAGCAGTAAGTTTATTCTTTCATAAACCCTTGGTACGGCATATAAATGTTCGTTTTGTTCCCTCTAGCACTGGGGAGAAGCCCATCAGCTGTCCCCATACAGTCAGAGTACGCGATTCCTCCGGGACAAGTCATGAAGAACCCTGCGCCTACAGGACGCACGACCGGTCCTTGCTTGGGAGGCATCGACAGAGGAAGCATGGGCACATACCACTTCCACGCAAGCGCAAGTCGCCTTCGACCTTCAGATTTGTCCCTTACTCGGAGTCTTCCGGCGCCGTCGCCACCACTTCATCATCCCAGGAAACTTGCACGGCGGACAGGGGAGGCTCCACCTCGGAGTTTCAAGCCTTGGGGAACGGCACCGCGGCCCTCCCCGGCCATGTAGACTCTTTCTTCGCGAATGGTTCCCAAGCAGATAGTCTCGCACCCGTAGGCTTGGATGCGCTGTGGTACGGTCAGCATTTTTGGGGTAAATTGTTTGCCTAGTGCGAGGCACAACGTAATTCGTCCCATTAAAACGCTCTTATTCGATCCCTTGATAGTATGTGCGCCATGTCTTCCTCGTGTATGCTCGTACCTACTTAACTATGTATCCTACATAATCATGTGCCCTGCACCCACTCGAACGCTACGAACGCCGACTAGACATATGCTTCACATATAATTTTCTCCTCTTGATCGTCTTATCCCCCTCGTTACTATGAAGTGGCCCGGTGGGGCAGCAAGATTCGCAAATGCAGCAGTGCTTGACGAATGTATCATGCGTAGCCATGGCTCACAGTGACTCCAGATTCGTTGAACGAAGCTCGGCGCTGGCAATATTTGAAGCGTGAGTTGGATCAATGGCAGTGCTGAAACGGAGTCTAACAACGCCGCTGATGTCATTACGGATGTAGCATTTCAATCGTGAGCGACCGAGCCTCGTTCAACAGTCAATATTTCAATGGCCATGAGCTCCTGTAAGGAATGAATCATGGTGAGTGCGACATACCTCGATGGGATGCATCGGGAGCAGGAAGTAGAGCTCTTGCAGTGTCTTGTTGGATGGCTGCGGTCTGCAAGCCTGTATGAACGAGATGGCATATGATAGCTATCTCCCACTGACAACTTCGGACATCGTTGCGTCGTGCCCTTTTGTGCCCCCTACATCGGATGAGTTCTCTCTGACTTGAAGCCGCTGTGAAAAACTGCAGCGCCAAAAGAGCTCACCACTGCTAAGGGGAGAGCATGGCATTTGCCGCGGTTTGTTTGGTGTTTTCGCGCATTCAACGAGCTGCCTGGCAGCACTTGAGCACATCAGGAGGCCTCCACTCTGAACTGTGCAAGATGACTGGAAGCAACGAGGCGGCCGTGATCGTGGATGATACGCTACTAGTAATCTTTGTTTTCATAGACCACAAAGAGTAGACATTCACGCGTTTCCCTCACAAACGGAATCACGACCCAGCCATTCCTGGGCCGCAGATGCAAATGCCGTGCCAGTGGATGTATCGGTTTGGAACGTGGGCTAGCACCGTCTGCGGGGGACAAAGGAAATGCTGTGGAGCTGCCAATGGTGCCACGGGGCTATTATAAAAACGGAGCGTCAACAACCAGACTCAAGGGCGATAGCAGCGACGACAGCATGCTTCTCGAGACTGGTGACGACTACCTCGGTGATGTCGCCCATCAAGAGCTTGACCGGAAGGTCAACAAAGACACGCTCGGCATCCCGCTCGAACTGTCCACTCATTTCGCTTACCTACTCACTCGCATCGCCAGCGCACGAACGAGCACCTCACTCGCGTTGCCAAACATTCGAATGAACATCTAGACTTCAAATATGCTGACCTAGATGAGGCGGAAAGCTTGATCCAAAGCAACGAGGAATTGAAGGAGAAGCTCGCGTCCGCTTGGAAAACCAAATCGTATCGCGAAATCCGGGTTCTTGGTGCGTCTCCGCCTATCTACCTGTCCGCAATTGTGAGGCACCAGCGGGGTTCTGATCCGCTGATTGCAGCCGACCTAAGGCCACAACTCGAATCGGCGCGAAAAGGTGATATCGCCAGGCATCCAGATGGTCAGCCCCTCCATTTCGTTGCTTTCGCTGAGAATATTGCCTAACATGTCCCAGATGTGTATCGCGGATTATCGGAATCCTTCCGAGCCGAATACCATGGAGTTGCTCTCGAAGGTTTTTATGAATACCTCACGCAAAATCAGTTGGCGTTCACGACCCAAGTCGACCCTTCGTATTACGCAAAATTCTGCTCGATTGTCCAGAGCTCCGGGACGGGCAAATCGAGGCTACTGACAGAGGTAGACTGTTCCGATATCTGCACAAGGCTCGACAGTTGACCTCACAGCATACAGTTGTGGAGAAAAGATGTCATAGTAATTTACATCAATCTGCGAGAAAAGGACGCCGTCAGCACTTTTCCTGACCGAGATTCGATCCCAGCCGACATCTTGACCAACTTTTCGGGCTCCCAGCAAGGATATGAGATAGTTTGCTATGCATTCTTCATTGGTCTCTTCGAGCAGCTTTCAACTCTATCTGTCGCTGGGGATGTCAAGGAAAGAATCGGACGTTGGGCCAGGGAGATGTGCGATGTGAGCCACCGCCCGAAGTTGACGGCCAGAAGTGACTTCTTTAAGCAAGTTTCAGAGAGGTACAGGACGGTGCGAGGCTCACTCAAGAGTATATATCTCCGATGGTGATGTTGACTAGGTTCATGCCACGCTGGCCCACCCTCCTGTTCTAAGCCCTGATGATTCCGAAGCAAAAACAGGGGCCTCTTCAGAAGTTGACAGGGCTGCAGATAGGATTCAGATTCTCACCCTTTCGGGTAGGTGATCTTGGTTGCTACTGAGCGGCCATCACTGAACAGCACCATCAGAATTAGGGCCAGAAAACGTGACGCGGTTTTCATGGCTTTCGAAAGCACACCGCAAAGTGGGCAAAAGACTCGAGGATGTTTTTCCGCGCAATCCGAACGAACCTCGAGTAGTGATTGCAATCGATGAAGCGCATCCTCTCACTCTGAAGGTGTCAACCGGAGAGAATGCCTACTGTCCGGCAGATGTTCTCTGCAGAGCAACCAACCATTACTCGCGTAGTGGGCCGAGCTATCCAATCTGGATGGTATTTGTTTCGACGACTTCCCGGGTTACAGACTTTTCACCCCCGAATAAGCAACGTCAGCGTAATATTTTTTTTCGGATGCACTTCCCACTAAGACGTGCCTCTTAGATAATTCCGATCGCATCTCGCGTGAGGAGCAGTTATTTTTCCGGCCTTACACTCAGCTAGGATGGGACCAAGCCGCACCAAGCCTGGGAGAGATCGACGTCAAGGATGTTGCCAAGTTTGGTCACATCGTACGCTACGGGAGACCACTGTGAGTTTCCCTGTTCATGTTGGCCGGATGGACATGTGATGGATGGTTGTTAGGTGGAATTCACTCCGAACAGCAGTGGATGATCCATCGATGGTGTTCCTCAATGCTTCCTCGAAACTTCGCGGAAAATCCTTCAACCCGGACGACATCGACAACGTCCTTGCCGTATTGGGCCAGCGGTTTGGATTGAGGGTTGCACTCGGGCACCCGGAGTCCGTCGATCGTCTGGAGCGCGGGGTGGCGAGCTATATGCGGATCTGCATCGGGACAACCGCGGACCGCCTCTGGCGGTTTACGACCTATCCATCCGAGCCATTCTTATCCTATGTTGCTGCGGCTCAACTCCACAGCCAGAAAGCCATTGTGGGGAAGGCCACGAAGACGCTTCTGAGCATGGTGAACCGTGGTATGATTGACTTAGGCCAGCGCGGAGAGCTGGCGAGCCGGCTTCTGTGGCTTCTTGCCAAGGACTTGTTCGCCCGCCGTTCTGAGCCGAACTTGAGAGATGACGTACCGAAGAGCTGGAAGGAGGATGCGCTCTACTGCAAAATGGTGCCTGTGGTGGGGTGGCTGGAATTCGTGTTTGGAGAACAGATATGGTCACAGGGCGAAGGGAATCAAGGCTCACTTGCGCGGGATGCGTTCAAAGACGCATACCTGAACTTCTCGCACTGGGTGTGCATGGATATGCCCCTGAGATCAGATTCTCGAAGCAGCCATGACGAAATAGAGTCAGTTTCTCCGATCGATTCTTACATATGTCCTCACGACTCTCTTTTTAGTTGGAACGAACTGGCATTGCGCCACTGGCACAGAACAAGCGCGGTGCAGTGCACCCACCAACAGAAACTAGTCGACAAAATGATACCAATTTACTTCGATTCTCCGGAGGAAGATGATCTATCGCAGACACGGATGTCACGAATCTTCATCTCCGACAAGGCGATGAAGTCAAAGGCTTCGGAACGTGCTTTGCACGATATCAGCCGCCGGAATAAAGCCCTAGGTGGCGAGAGCCGACGAAATGCCTCTGATCGCAAGTTACCCCCTTACATCGCTATTTTGGTCGACCTCGGTCTGGATGCGAGGACACACCTGACCTTTCCCGAGCGTAACGACAACGATGAATGTTTGCGCATCTACGCCGCAGGGATCGATTCGAGAACATATCCTTTTTTAGCGGAGCACCATGAACTGGCGCAGAATCTCTTTGAGCTCGTGCACTTGCCAAACGTGCCGGCGACGGGGCACCATTTCATGGACTACCTGGAGGCACAGGTTAAGTTCGGGAGCACCTCGAAGAAACGGCACATGTGCTGGGAGGACTGGAAAAAACGAGCAGAGGATAATGGAGTGACTGAGAACGACGACAGAGGGGATGAGTCCGACGATGATGGTGACGACACTGATCTTGAGGGCATGGAAGGCGAAAATAGGGCTTAGCCAAATGAGAATTAGCTGTGGTTGTGTATGCTCTGTGAGATGTTTTCAGTCGATACAAGGATCTGGAAAAGTTGTCGCGATCTTTAATGACAATGAGAACGAAATTCGAATTGTGTCTGCTGATAGTGACTGTGCGAGGACAAGTATTTATACATTAGGAATACTCACTCCAAAAACAGTATCTTCGGAATTAACAATATATCTGAGAGGCCCCGGGCACGACCTTCTCTTCCATACCCAGTACCCGAGCATTCCCCGTCTATCTGTTTCCTTAGTTTCCAGAAAATAGAAAATAAAAAGTCCCCCAAAGCTTTCGTTCGTAAGAGAAAAAGAAATGACATACACCAAGAATGGTCCGGATGTCCAACCATAATATTCATACTGCCACGTCTTCTTCACAAACGCGTCCAGCGAGGACAATCCATGGCGATATGCCATCGCCCCGCAATGTGCGCAAGAGAGCAGCGGACAAAATCTATGGGGGAGGTCTGGGCTAGACTCTGGTCATCGTGTGGGACAGCGGCCAGCAGGCGCCGAGGCTGGTGGGCCCAAGCGACTCCACCCTGGTACGTTCCGACGTGACCCTCATCAGTTGGGCAAATGTATACGTCATGTAGGACGCCACTGGGATGGGTACGTCGCGAAGGAACTGTCGGTGTTGTAAGAGATACATAGCTTTCTGAGACTCCCGCAAGAGGCGAGCCCGGCGGTGCGAAGGTTCACCGGCACGCGCCCCGAGTCCGAGCTCATAAGAGAACTTGGTCTGCTTTTTGTGAGTCCTCGTGGCGATGACCGATCTGACAGTAGGATCATATGTCGCTATCCAGCCTTGGAGTGAGAAAAGAGATAGTTTGCGAGTGAACGTACGCCAGTATTAGTACTGCTGGTGGACGCAGCGTCGGTCAGTCACATGATCGCGCATGTGACCCTAACCAGACACACGTGACAGGATGGATGATGTGTTTTTGTGCTGAACATCATGAAGATATACATGAACAGAGATTGAAGCAACTAAGCAGGGGGATGAAATGACAAAGGTTGCAAAACTAGCTCCAAGGGCAAATTTCCCCGGCTATAAATACTTAACACAAATTAGCGGCTTATCATCCATACATGGCATTGTTATCAAAACAAACAGTAACCGAGCGTTTGGGCGCAAGGGCAGGATTATGTGAACAAATAGATAGATAAGTATAAAGGCAAATGGATAGAAACCGATACGTGCCAACACGGATGTTAAAATGCGTAAAAATCCTTGTGAGCTTCCAACACGGATTGGTCCCATCCTTCAATCCCTGCATCGACCATCCATTCGGGGCACAGACACCCTTCCCGGCCTGTGCGCGTGTCGAAAACGGTCCGAGCTAGAGAGGGAGCCACGTGAAGAGGATTCATGACCATCGTCCCAGTCGTGTCCAATGTGCCGTGGTTGATCTCGTGTTCTATCGTCCAGTCGATATCCAACGAAGCGTCGTAGAGACTGTCCAGCCCTATTTTCTCACAGAGTGGGACTAACGGTGTGCTTCCGAAAATAGAAGAATCGGACTCGGACGCCTCGGAGGGACCTGCCTGTATCGAGGTCAATTGTCCATACATATCTGCGTTCTGCGGCCAGAGAATTCGGGGGGCATCATTCGGGGACTGTATGAACGTGAACGTGCATGTAGCACCACCGCTGGAACAATGGGCCTGGTTGGGTATGCAAGATGGTTCGCGATATCGCGTCGGCGCGGAGTGCTGGAAAGGCCGAGGATGATGTACGGTGTTTGCAACCCTCTTTGTCAAAGGACTGCAGGGCAAACTGCAAGGAGTCTTTGCGGGCCGACTTCGATTGGGTGGGGGTATATACCCATGGTTTCTCTTTCGGTGTTTTGTCAAGGTGGCTGGGTCGTTCGTTCTGTAGCTGCAGGGTTCTTCGCGGCCTACGGACCCGGGGGAAATAACAAAGGAGATCATGTCGGGGCACCTACGAAGCCTCTCTCCAGTACTGGGGGAGGAGATGAGCGACCGCAAAGCGAAGACACGCAAAAAGCGGGCTCACTGTTTTGCAAAGTGGATGACAAGATTCTTCCTTTGAAGAGTGATAAAGACACAAGCCGGACAATAAAACACCCTATCAACAAGTGTCAAGTTCGTCGTTGGCCTTGCCATGGCGCCTACGCATACCTGCCCGGGTCTTCGTGAGTGGCGATGTGCTTCTTAAGCTCATGAGCCCTCGAGAAGGTTTTGGCACAGCCGGCGAAGTCACAAGAGAATGTCTGAAACTAACCGGTCAGCTCCGAACCTGCCAAGAGGATAAAACACACTTTGCCCATGAGCTACGGACGATGCGACGAGAATATCCAAGATGGCCGTAAGAGGCGTGGCGAAACCCTCGGAGATGGTGCAAAAATGTGTACAAGTGAAGAATCCAACCAGGAGGGTGGCTTACATCTCTCGTGTATCAGATTGCAGGAGTGGACGTTGGCGTGGTCGGTCCTTGGCCCTCGGCCTTTGTCCAACTCGCCATGAGTTCAAAGCGCCGCCCCGGGGTGCGTTCTGGGGGTTGGCACGGAACCCAAGTGTTTCAGAGAGTGTCGCTGCAAGTAATCCATCATTCTTGTCCTTTTTCGTACGTGGACGAAGCAAGCTTCCACACTGATACGAGGTGTACCCGGACTCGGGCACACGTGCACTGACATTTCAATATCTTAGTGCTCAGTCTGCATGATTCGGGATACACACTTTTGCGAGGCACTTTGGCTTGTTTGTTTCCAGCGGTGCTTAACTGAAACGCGGAATCGTCCAAGTGGACGGTCGGTCAATGCGCCGTGTGACATTTGTAACAGCCGCACTTGGACTCCACACTCGCTCGCTCGACGCTTAACCCTTTGGGTGCCGCCGCCCCCAGCCATTTGGTTGCTTCCACACAAGGGTCGTCATGGCCAATGCCATTGGTTGCCATGAAGGGTTTGAGCCGCCTATACCCTGCAAAGCCCGAGGAGTCAAACCTGCAAGCCTCATGACGACGAGCATGGTTACAACGCGTTGCCCTCATCCATAAGGTCAATGCGACCTGGCGAGGCGACCCCCGAGATAAGTTCGTTCAAGGTCTCTCATGCGAACTGAGCTTTGTGGCCGCGCTGGCATACAGCCAAATACCATCTGGCTCCGAGTTACACCACAATGTCGTTCCTTTTGTGACTATGCTATGTCCTCGGTGATTCTTGACGAGTGCCTTCAAAAGGCGCTGCACAAGCTAAGTAGCCCGCAGCTCCATAACATTATCTAAGACCGACGCGTTACCTTCCATCTCCGAGTCGGAGGTGCCCATGCAGGGTGTACATGAAGGTTTACTTGACCAATAAATGACCATCCAGGCTAGTGGGACGAACTTGGAAGCGTGTCCCTAGAGTAACCAGACCTTCCGCTACTCACTACGTCCTCCCTCGATGGACGCTGGTTTCAAATCGCGAACATACCGTGGCACAGAGGAACCTCTTTGATAGGACCAATCCGTACTGCAAACCAACCTCAACTTTTGGCTTGGATTTTCGTAGTTGACTCACATCTGGTCGAGTACCCCTGCCTTGCGCACATGTTTCACCTTCGTCTGGACAGCACCAATATGGGGTATGGATCCCAGCATCGTCACCCGAGGTAATTCTCCCGCAGCAGAACTATGAGCGTCTAAACGTATCATCGAGCGATTCGTGCCTGCTTAGAGAGCATGTAGCTTAGTGACTGCGCTGGTGAGGATAGGAAGTGAAGATGGTGGCAAGTAGCTTGGTCTGGAGGTCTCATGAAGACGCTAGACGAACTCTTGGAGGTTAGCTGTCCCGCAATCTCGGAGGCTTCACCCCGTTCAATGGCACTGGTGGAGGTAAGCTGAAACGTATCCTCATTGCTGGGGTCAGGCTTGGATTTCCCGGAGGGCGGACCCTGTTGGGCTTGTAACGTCTAAGAAGGGTACTGTTATAGAACCTCACGGCACTGAACGCCACATGGCCTGACTATCGTGAGGTGGCAACCACCAGGACCAACGCAACTTACGCGAGGCCTTTGATCCCTTCGGCGAATAGAGGGCATAAAAGGTTCACCCACTCCTTGGTCACAGATTTTATGAAGCGAACGAGTACAGGAGTCAAGGAACGACCCCCTCGGTTGAATTAGGAGTGTCCATGCGGCGCACATGCGTAGATATTTGGAGTAACTTATGTCGCTTGCGTACGTCGGTCGCACTGTATGTTGGTCCGCACATGTGATCAGCGAAATGTCTCGGCTGCAGTCTCAGAGGCCGCCGCCGCGAGTGCGAAGCAGAGTCTCGAAAGGGTACCAATCGGGATGTTTGCTCATATCATAGTTCTGGGAGAATGTGTCAGCCGATGTCCATAGGATCCGGACCTTGCAAGGCATGCCCAGCCATTGTGACCTCTTATTTGCTATTGGTTGGACTGAGCTTGCAATCCACCCCGCAAATGATGAAAGAGCGACGTGCCCTGACTGCTGTCAAGGGGGCAATGAGGTGATGGTGAACGAGTGGGAAGTGCTGCCACCTCTAGCCACAGTTACGCCAACGAGCCACGAAGGAACCTGGAGCCTCGGTGCTTGGCATGTACGCCTCACTGCACAGCGCGTGTGGGTCGTGGTGGTGACCTAGTCGGTACGTACGAACAAACGCCACGACAAAAGATAAAGGGCACATGAACACTCACCCCAAAAAGACATGGGCGGCTCGGACGTGCTTCTGCCGCTGCGTCTCACGCTAGCAGGTTCGCTTCGTTTCAGCGGCAAGTTTGCAGGTCCAGTTAGTTGGCGTATCAGCGGTAGTACGGGGACTCTACAGCATGATTGAGAAAACCAGCACCAAGAACGTTCTTTATCAGATGGCATGTGATGCATCCAAACACAGTTTGGCATGGCGCTAACACCAGGTTTGTACTTAGTCATCATGACGAGGGAACCGGATGGACTCACGATGCTATCATGACGTGAGTGTGTAGGTTCGTCGGCCACCTTCCCTCTCCGGGATGACGAAAATATTGACATGAAAGGATACATTCGTTGTCGTGCACGTAGAATGGTTTGTACCCGTGCCGAGGGCTCTACACATAATCAAGACTGGACAACGCCAAGTCGGTTCGTGAGCTCCTGCGCAAAAACTAATAGGTAGTACATGCAAATAGAACTGTTGCTGTGTGTCATCCTGGTACGTGAAATGGCAGCCAATCGTATACATACAGCTAGTCCCAATTATCCGCGTCGCTGAGGATCGAGGTTTATTAGAGACGAAAGGCCAAGTTTAGGACTCTTGAAACCCTCGAGCGAAGTGACAGCACAACTCTGAGATTGTCGACGCGCCGCATCATGAAAATATACTGGTTCTTGGCATCCGTTCTTGCTATCACTGGGCCCAACGCGGCGTTTGCCGCACCGTCGTCTGAAACGACTTCGGACCGCACTCGGGGAGAGGAGCCGACGGAGGTACATAGGCGGCCGTCGGAGGGTGCATACTTGGACGCCAGATCGTACGTGGTGTAACGTTGACAGCTTGAAGAGAAACGCTAAAATGCCATCGCGAACGCGTGACTGCGAAATATTGACGGTAGGGCGCAGAATATAGCGACCGATGGGATACTCGAACCGACAGGGACAAGTCCTTCTAACTTGGACGCAAGCCAGAGTGGAATGAGAGTGGGACCTCCAGCGGAGAGTGGATTGGGTTGGGCTTTGATCCCGAGCAGGCCGGGTAACTTAGGTTTCCCGGTTGAAGCCCTGGCCGGATCATACTGACATAGTGTCACCCGGCTATTCACAGTGAGCTTGACCGGGAGCGCGGCCACAGAAACCGACGCGGAGTGCCGTACTCAAGCGCAAAACGAGGGTGGAGGTGGGGTGGACGATGTAACTGCGTGGACGCTCGGAAGGGAAGACAGCTTGAGGGAAGGCGCCATCGTGGTGCTGGTCTTGGCCATGCTGATGGGGGTGGTGTTCGGAGTCATCCTGGGATGTTGTTGCACGTACTTGTGGTGCTCTAGAGTGAGTCGATCGGAGCCAGACCCGAAAAACTCGCTGACGACAGTGACAGAGGACGAGAGTGTCGAACGAGGTCACCGTGGAGCGACCATTATTGATGATGCCGCCGAAAGCAAACGGGATGAGGGCAGTGCCAACACCACCGTCACCCTCGTCGCCCTTCCCGGCATCAGAGGCTGTTTATAGTCCTGGCCACCGCGGTGGGATGCGTGCATGCCCATCACGGCGCGTAACATGACCAACATGACGACCGCATGTAGCCAGGAGATTCGCGCACTTGCAGGGCGGACTGGCGGTGTGCCTGGTGCTGTGAAATGAGTGTAGACCGGTTCTAGTAGTACCCAGCTGGATCTCACCGAGTGGCAGTGGGCTGGGCGAGTTGGAGCCGCGCAGCCGACGTGAATTGAACCCAAGGGGTGGATGCCCTTTCATTCTTCCCTGGCGGGCACTGCAGTCGAACAAGAAAATCAGTCTCGCCGTCGTTTCTTGTTCTTTCTCTTCCACCATCATTGGCCGTGTCGGGTCTGCTCGATGTCGTCTTCCGACTACCAGCCGTCGTCCCGCCTGCACCGTGTCAATCTGCATTCGCATGGAAAGCGCCCGTTCGAGGAGTGTGGCGGGTATGATTCAGATCCTGACACCTCCATGCCCGTCCAGCCCACCACAAGTGGCACGTCCTCCTCGTCGAACAACCATCGCTTTCCCCCCACAGTCCCTCCGTCGGGCCCGCACAACCCAGAGACAAGAAATAAGAGAGCTCGCAGCACAAGCTCTTCCAGCACAGACGACTCTTCCAACCCGTCCTCGAGTGGTTACAATACCGCGCAATCTAGCTCGCACAGCGATCTCTCCGATGCTCCGTCTGCGCTCCCTGTGCACCCCGTAGATTGCCCCATACGTCCAGTGGCCTCACCCACGCCTTTTGTTTCCGCTCAAGATGTCCACATGTCCGATTTGCGTCTTCCAGTTCCCCTTCCACAACCCCAGCGTACCCATGTTCTCTCTCCTTCCGCCCCAGAGGACACTCTTCGCACCTCTCTCCAACGTTTTGCCGAATTCGACCGGCAAATCGCAGCTCTCCGTACTTCCCTCGCAGCTACACGTTCCTCACCACTGCCACCTTTCGGTCCCTCTGTTGACGGAGATTCAGCCCCTTCAAATGATCATTGGCATCCTGATCCATCAAATATCCATTCTAATGGCCCTTCTGGCCCGCCTCTTTCCACCACTACGGACCATCCTCCATCCGCCACATCCCTAGCACCTGGTGTAATGCTTAATTCGTTACCCGACTTTGTATCTTCCAATGGTCAGTGTGTCGCACGTCTGGGCCACTACGGATCAACTAACGTTTCTTGGTTTCTCCGCTTTCAGACAGTGCTAGTGCAGTGGTGGCAACCTCAACCGCACCCGGTAGTGTCCCCTCTACATCGCTCCCTCCCATTTATGGTAATGCTGCTCGATGTCCGCCCTATCCCTCTTATCGCCCTTCTGTAGGCGGCTCTTCATCATTTGTGGCGCATGGACGCGTGGGAGAACCAATTTCTTCCAATTCTACGTCGGCTTTCATGCGACCTTCCATCAACGAAAACACCACACGAATGGGTGTTGGATCATCATCCTCGGTCGGGTCGTCCGCAGCTCCCTCTACTTCTCACGTGAGACATATACGCGAGAGCCTGTCTCCGCTAGTGTTGCCCTCCGATTCATCATCGTTCTCTCCAACGTCTAGTGTTACTGATGATATGCTACTCAGATATCATACATTAGTTGTGGACTCCATCAACGGCCGAGCACAAAGGAGGGGCGTGGATAGCCCAGCCCCAAACCAGGGCCGTGAGATCTCGTCATCCCGCCTGGAGGAGCATTTGGGTGAGTAATCTCGCAGAGCGATCGCCTCTCGTCCCTCAAAGATATCCTTGCTTTCTAGCAGCAGGATTGCCGCCACAAAGCCGGTTTGGAGATCGTGGTAGAGTTATTAGGGGGCGCTCCATAGAGCGGGAGCCTGTTCCTTCCGTATTCGACGTTTTCGACATTGGCGAGTCCTCCCAAGATCGAACTAGACCATCATCCAGCCGAGGCCCCGTTGCACCCCGATATACTTCTGTGGAAGGTGTGTGATGCCACGATGAAAAGCTTGTACTTGACACTGAGCCGTGCCTCTGATCATCAGCACCCACGCCACCACGTGTACCGGGAAGCCACAGTGAGAGGTCGAGGGGACCTATACCCATCACTACTGGAATCAACACCAACCAGGTTGCTTCGCTGGATACGCACACACGTCTCAACTCTTCATGGACATCCATACCGTCCTCTAACTCGCTCATGTCCGAAAGCGCGTCCGAACGACGACACGCCCTCGCTCTTGAGCGATTCCGTGCACGGGGCCGTCGGTCAAGTTTCGAGGCGGACGAATCGGAAAATCGGTGGCCAGGCAACCTCCTGGGGGGGCACGAGAATCCCCGTGATCTGGGTACTGTATCGCCGGTACCACCGAGCCCAAGTGCGGAAAGTATGTCAACAGCCGGACCAAGTTCGTATCTCCCTATGCTTGGTACTAGCGCTACACGTGCGTCGCAATCGACAACGAACAGAACAGAGTCAATGTCATCGATATCCTTCCATCGTTCTCTCTCGGATTTGTTTTCGGAGACGCCGCAGAGGAATGCGAGGGAGGAACAGGCTGAATCTTGGGTGCTTGACTGGGATGTGCCGAGAGTGGCAGAGCAAGAAAGGCAATCACGAGAGCGGGGACGGCAGCTGGAGCGGGAGCAGCAGCGAGACATGGTACGAGAATGGGAGAGGGAGCTGGAGCGCCAGAGAGAGCGACAGAGCCAGGATAACCGAGGTAGGGGTCTCACTTCCGGGCCCACCCGGCCGACAACAAGCTCTGCGAGAGAAGAATCTTCACGCCACCCTGTATCGACTTTGGCGGGGCCACTCCGGTCATCTCTTGGTCAATATGGAACTGTGCCGAACACCACAACCTCGAACACGACCGCAACGACCGCGACGACACACAACAGCCAACAGTACTCGTATAGCAATCTGAACTTGTCGTCCTTCCAGTCTGGGTTGTTCAGAGACTCGCTGAGGAGAAATGCAGAAGTTGATCAAGCTTCTTTCTCCTCGAGTGTGCCTGCAATATCTGGTGCTACTTCGCGAATCGGCTTCGAAGACGGTGGAAACGAGATGGATTTTGATGACTTCGTGCGCACAGTACGTGATATTTTTGATGGTGGTACTTTTGGTCTGACAACTTTGATTTAGCGCCCGCCTTCCCCAGAATGGTTTCGGCCACATCCTTACGCAGGGTAAGATATTGTTATTTGCAGTATTTACCGCAAGCACGCTGACTTTCTACTTTCCCTATAGTCGCACCCCTCCTCCTGATTATTCTCCACCACCTCGTAGCCTGACCCTTCGACCCGGTTTCTCTGTTTTGCGCAGGGGCAGCATTACTAGCTACGACTCTCCAGGTCGCTCCCAACAGCCCAACCGAAACCCGTTTACTGGCCCTGTACGACCAGCACTTCCTAGCTCAGCGAGACCGACCTCATACGAGAGCAATAACCATCGGCTCTCTCCCCCGGAAAGAACGGAGCGTGATCGGTTCCTACCAACGCGGATCCTTGAGAATTTCTATCGTCCACACGAGGATGGGCGGCGGAATGTATCGACAACGACAGGACAGCCATACCGCCCATCTAACCAGAATCACGCTTTGGCTTCGGGTTCAGCCACTGTTTCTCGAGATGAACGCATTGATATCGTTGGTGGCTCTCGAAGCGCAAATGTGAGCGGAAATCGACCGGGAACCGAGGCCGTAAGCGAGAATAGGAGAAGCTCGCTCGGCTTAGGAGGTTCTATACGCTCTCGGCTGGCGCGATTTGCGAATCCCCAGTCATCCTCGAATGCAACGCACACGTCGCCGTCATCACGACAACGATCACCTTCCCGTCCGATCGGGGCCCGCCCACAAGAACATCGGAGGCGATCTTTGGCCTTTGGCGGCACGAACGTGATGGAGCAAGAGCCTCGCTCGGACGCTCGGGGTGTCTCGAGTCCATCACATTGGGCTGTGAATGGTGGTTCCGCAGAGCTGACGTCGGCGGCAACGCGAGATGTGCCATGGCGTACTTCATCTGGTCCGCGTAACGCGTTCGGCCCTTCAACTCCGACTGCAAGCGGCCCTGCGCGAGCTGAGACTGCCGAGGAGCAACGCTCACACTTGCGAGCACTGCGGCAGAGGTTTCAGCTGGACAGGGAGAGCGTGCGTGTCTTTAGGCCTGGTATGTTGAGAGCTGGGTTTGGGCGGAGAGGAAATCTTGGTGATTATGTGGTATGTCACATTCGATATTGCCATTTTGTTTGAGTGCTGATGGTCGACTCGCCTCACAGCCGGACGAGTTGTTTGACGATTCATACGAGGCGCTGTTATCGCTGTCGAGCATGTTGGGCGAGGTTCGTTCCAAAGCGACACCAGAGGAAGTGATTGCATCTCTTCCTACTGGAACGTTCAAGGAGTGGAAGAAGGAAGATAGCGAAACGAGGTGTCCTATCTGTTTGGATGACGTAGGTACCTGTATCCTTTTCTGCGCATCCGCTGATTACCGCTCTTTCCGGGCAGTATGAGCCTTCAGACGTCGTCACGAGGTTGTTGGAGTGCTCGCACTGGCTGCACAAGCATTGTTTGGAGGTGAGTGCCATTTGACCACTTGCTTCATATTCAACAACTCTGTCCGCGTACAGCAATGGCTGAGGACAGCCAATACCTGTCCAGTGTGCCGCGAAGAGGTCAAAGCGTCTCCTAAGCCTGCACCCGCTCGGAGACGTGCGCACAGAGGTGCTTCAAATCCATCTGAGATGAGTCATGGCGCAAGCAGTTCTACTTCAAGAAGCAGTGGCAGGTCCCCGCATGCTAACGCACCAATGCAATCAAACAGTGGGAGACCGGTATCATTTGCGGCGATGGTATTCGACCGGATGATGAATGACGGAAGAGACACGACTGCGGAGCGATGGCCGTCTTCGACGTCCTCTGGCACCTCAAGACTACGAGATGTGGGCAACGTTTTCGTTGAGCGTATACGAGCTCAGCAGCAACAGCAACGTACACGCGAGCAACCACCATACACACAGGAACTTTCCTACCACCTGCGCGTGCCGCCGAGTCAATCAGGGTCAACTTCGTCTCGCCCGATAGCTAGCGCTGGCATTGATGCGATGGATGGCCCTGGTGCGCGCCCGAGTGGAATCGTCCCTTTACTGCGCGGGCAAGGATCAGATATGGGTGCTGGTACGAGCCCAAACTCAAATATGGTCGTTGACGATGTTAGTATGAGGCATGAAGCAACGAGTCGTCGTTCGATGGCAGGTACAAACGGGGGTCCTGGGGCGATGTTCCTCGACATGCCAGCAGTGCCGCGGAGAGAGAGCACGCTTCCATTCGTACCGCCGTCCTCGGGCGCATTTGGTAGTGGGAGTAGTCCCACACCGCCGCAGCAACAACACCAGCAGACCAGTTTTGACGCACACGGACGCGGGCCGGCGATAGTGATTCCAAACTCAAGAGAGTCATCTTCTGGGCAGTGGAGGAGTACTCGAGCGTATGATGGGCTGTTTGGCGCGGAGTCGGCGCGTTCGTCACCGTCAGCGTCGGTGTCTTCTTCGTCTTCCGGGTCGCAGCCATGGCCTATCACGAACCGGATTCCAATCGAAGAGGACGGCCCGTTCGAGGATTACATCCTTGGATGGCAACTCCAACTCGGGCAGTTTGGGGGTGAGTCGACGAGGCGAAGGAGCGGGGAAAGTGCGTAGCTGTGGACCGTGATGGGAAAAGGCCTCGGGTTCAAAACTTTCATTTCTCTTGATAATATACCGCTAATCTGTTCCTTTCGCTTTTACATTTTCGCGACGATTGGTGACGACGAGAAGGGTGTATGTACATGGATCTTGGAATATTTACGCGTTGTGAGCTCGGAAGGTAGTACGGCGATGAGGCGATTAGGGTTGGGTGATCGATTGATCCCCCACTTTCATTTCATTTCGTTCTTGGAGAGCCACGTGGTCTCCTGGACGCCGAGGACGCGTCGAGTTGTCCTCCCGCCCCGTCCGCCATCGTCCCGAGTGAGTGTCCGCCATGGGCCATGTCGTCCGCAACATTGGGCGCGCATTCCCCATTCTCGTCTGACTAAATTCCCTCTTCAGGCATTCTAACTTACGCTCCGACATCAGCCAGGGTCCTCTCCATTCCACTCTTTTTTTTTTCTTCCCGTCCTGGACGTGCTTCAGAACACCTCGTTACGTCCTTCACCGCACGAGCGGCTCGTCATTCCGGGATGGACGCTCACGAGCTCGCGCGGTGGACACGGTTCGCGGCCAAGGGTGGTATCGGCAAGTGTACCGCAATCGTGGACTGTGTCGCTCAGGAGATGGGTGAAGACTTGATGTTTTTGAAGGCGAGTGCTTGCGCTCCACGTCGTCCCTTTCGCGCGTTAACGGACGGGCGTCTTGTAGGACGACGAGATCACGGTGTTGATGCAACTGCCGGACCCTGGGGTTTACCTCGTGAGTCGCCTTGACTTGCTTTCTCTGTCGTCGCCGGTTTTGGCGCGACGCTGATGCTGCCCCGTCGTTTTTCTTCGACATCAGGGTCATTGCGAAGGCGTCGTTGGGCGATTTTCGGGAGAAGACGTTCGGTTTCATAGCAAGTTGAAGAAGCCTGTTATGGCAAAGAGAGGCAGCGTCACCATCAGCACTGGCAGGTCGGAGAGTAGGACATCCATCTCCTTGGCCGACGGGAACAGCTCAAAAGTAGAGCTGGTCAGGGAGAAGTTTTGGCACGCCTCTGAATCGCCACCCGATTCCAGACCAGCATCCAGGGCGAGGCAAACGCCACCCATTTATCCCAAGTCGCATGTATCGATGCAGTCCTACTCCACTTCTTATTCACGCTCTTCGGAGGGCCACTCCCCAACCGCTGTTCCTGGCTCTAGCGATACTACCATGGTCAACACGGCGCATACATCCGCCGCTCCCAGCACAAAATCCGGACATGCCAAACCCTCGCAGATGGCGACTTCGGTTTCCGGGGCTTCCATTTTTTCTGTAGGGTCGGCCTCAATTTATTCGGAAGCTTCCACTGCCACATCCGTCTGCTCGGCTCCAGACGCTGCTTCTGACAGGCCAGGATCCAGTGACGGGTCTGTCGAGCTAGAAGGGACCGAGAAGGATGTTCCTGGGAACCCTGAGTACGGCATGGCCGACCAAGCGAACGGTGGTTCTGTTTTACACAAGCCCATTCCTTCCCTAGTCTCAACGTCGACCCCACACACAATGTTTCCAGCGTCTACTTCAGCTTCTACTTCTCCATCAGCCTCGACGTCAACGTCGACGTCGGGCACCTCCTTTGCATCGACTTCAACGTACGGGTCCGAGGATGCCCATGGCTCTTTTGGGTCCGTTGGGTCAATCTCGGAGCTAGAAGCTAAGCAATTCGACATGAGCAAGTTCCGTGCAGAGTCGCAAACGAGCTTCGTCCTCGTTCCGCCCCCTTTGGAAATAGGCAGTGACAAAGACGGCAGGGTTACTTCCGTGGTTGCCCCACTGCGAGTGAGCAAGTCGCCTAGACCGTCACTTGGTCTCCCCCCACCTTCTCCACTTTCTGCGCGTCTTGCGGGTTCTGCGGAAAGTCCGCGGGCCACGTCCGTTTCTCCTGCCCCGTCCAGTCCACTGTCTCCTGGAGTACCGGTTTCTCTCTTGTCGAGGCCGCCAGTGCCTCCCTCTCTCGCCCTTCCTGCGTCGTTGTCGCCTGGTTTACCTAGTTCGTTGGCACCCGGACAGCGCTCTCCTGGACTTCCTGGTTGGTCTTTCTTTATGCCGTAATCCTCCATTATTGCTCAATTTGCCGACAGGTTCCCTGTCACCTGGTTTTCGTTTGCTAGGGTTCCCAGCTGGGCCTAACGTTCAGCCTCAGTACACGTCTTCGTCCGGATCAGGGTCTAATAGCCCAAATCCATACCTGACTTTCAGGAATCCGTACGGCCCTAGCCCATCCCCCTCGCCACCAAGCCCCTACGCGGGTCCGAACGCCGGCAACAATGGCATACTTACACCACCTCTCACCCGCGCACCGTCCGTGTCTTCATCTCCGTATAGCACAAGCCAGCCAGATAATGCGCCTCTTTCACCGCCTCCAAGCTCACCGCTACCACCCTTGCCGGGAGCATCGTTGTCCTCTCCCACGTTCCAGGTAAAGGCACTCCCATCGCGCGGTAATCCTTCTGGGATGAGGGGCGCTGCGAGTGGGCGGATGTCGCCACTAGCGATGCTCTCGTCGTCCTTGCCGTTGACTGCTTCAGGAACGGTAGACGACGAAGATGCGGCGGGGCAAGGGCGTGAGCGTGCGGATAGGGTCGGTGCATGGGATGAGGTGGAAGAGGGGGATACGACGCGTTTGTCGACACTCGATGCGTTCCGCAGGCGATTTGACGATTCGGCGGACGAGGCCGGTGGAGATGAAGATGATTCGGGGGATGGGGGGCAGCGCGTGCTTCGTGTCAGTGAGAGGGACGATGGGAAAGTGGCAAAGACGAGCGAGAATGGCTTAGATGAGGAAGGGGAGGATTCCCATTCCGATGGCGAACTTGGGATCGGGTTGTCGTTGATGGGTACGGTGAGTGGAGACGAGGACGAAGACGTTGAAGATCACCCGGAACGGAGGGAGATCAAGAATGTGCACACCTCCGACGTCGCAGACGATGGAGTCGGTTTGGGTATGAATGGGAGCGCTCCTGGTGCCTCTGATAAGAGCGGGACCATGACACCGATCCCGTGGACACGCTATACGCCGTCGTCGCCTGTTAAAGTGCAAGAACCGAACGGACATCTCCAAAATAAAGAAGAGGAAGGTGAAGACGGAGATGACGAAGAAGACGAAGACGATGGTGGTTACTGGGACGATATCTATGACGACTATCGATACTCGCGTTACTCACTCGCTTCTAAGCGGTTATCTGCCATATCGGGGCGTGGCTCCATCGCATCCAAGTCCTCGGGCGCCTCCAAAGCATCGTCCAAAGCCCGCGCGAACGCGCCGCCGATGCCTGTACCGCTCGACCGACCGAGTTTCGATGCTCATCGACCAAGTAGTGGCAGTGATGGGACGAACGGTCGACCAAGGCCCAGTTTCGAGAGTTCGTCGAGTTCCATATCTGCTTCAAGGCCGTTCTCGCGGCCTTCGTTGACACGGTCGGCGTCGGACGAGTCGGCCCACAGGTCACATGTGTTGCCGCTGACCGCCCAGTTTCCGGCTGTCCCTGCCCACGTTCCTGTGCGAACGGAATCACGACTAAGGATTGTCCATGATGGGTACATGCAAGGTGATGATGAGCATGGAGAGAGAGAGCTGCAAGTCGAGCATGGGTCCACGGACGATGGCCATGAGGAAGTTGAACTGAACATCCAGGTGGTCGAAGTAACGCAGGAAGAGGATTCGCAAAGTCAGGAAGTAGACATGAGAAGACTGGCATCTCAGAACACGCACACCGCGCTTTCGCCGCTGTTGCATACAACCTTTGGATCACCACATTCGTCAAGGTTCACGGACATTGAAGATGGCTCGGATCAGGACAACGGGCGGAGGCACAGCAACAAATCGGGCCTATCGACGACGGAAGGACCGCCCAGATCACCGATTGAAGGCGGAGGGACGGCGTCTGCATTGAGGGCGACGATAGAGGCTGAGCGCGAGGATGCGTCGTCGTCGTCTGGTGAGCCGTCGACGCTGTCTGTGCCAGCCACGGGTCCCTTGGGGGTGCGTGCCATCGCTGCGGACGAGAAACCGAGCATCAGCATTACCGTTGACGATCCCGTTTTGGGAACCGAAACGGCATCTCCCTTGCCCTCGCCGGGCCCAAATGTGGCTCAGACAACGGTTGTCACGGACCCTGTCCAAGGACACTCATTTCCCGACCAGCCACAAGATGCAGAAAAGAGCTCTTTTTTAAGGTCGCGCCCCCAGCCAACTCACTCACCTCATCCCTTCGCTCGGACGTCCATGTTCCTGCCTCATCCAAACGCACCCAAAGCAGTTCCTCAGTCACAAGGGCCAATGTATGGACGGGCGACCACGCAAACGTACGTGCCCCCCAGACTTGGCGCGGGGAACACGTCGACCAACCAACCCACGCCACCAGGCACGACTCTGTTTTCGACGCATATCCTTCACCAACTTCGCAACCTATCGGTCCCAGCGCCCCAAGGGCCGGCAAGGAGACCCCCCAGGACGCTGTTCGCGCGATGCCAACCCGACTTGAGCTCAAGCATGGGCCCAGTGCCAATCCTGTTTTCGCTGGACCCGTTTCCCCCTCTGTCTACGCCATCAGCAGGACCACAAACGAGAACAGGCAGCGGCAGAGGAACCCCATACCCAGAGAGCATGACGCCTACCCGAGCGGCGACTGTTTCTGCGCCTGTACGTAGAGGTGCCACGGGCAATGGTGTGCTTATGAACGAGGGTGGTCTGGGAGCTGGGGGGCCGTCAGCGTTGCGACTACCGAAAAGGTTAGCGACAGCCGTTACAAGCGTGGCTGATTCACAAGGATCCGGCGTGGATCCATCGTCGCCCTCCTTACCCATCCCGAGGGAAGGTTTTGTACTCCATGTTGGCACCCCTCGCCCACGCTCAAGGTCGTTTTCTGAATTTGGTGCTCATCTCCCTGCCGCTCCGCCACAAGAGAAAAGGTCAGTTCAGTGGTATGTGTTCTTAGCTGGGTGAATGACTCTTCATATTAATTGTACAGCCGGGAAGTACCCGAGGTGAAAGCGGAGAGTGCGGCCGATGTCTTCGCGCCACCTCGCAAATCGTCCCTCCCGCCCTCGTTGGCACCTCGGCGCGCCCTGCCTCCCCTTGTTATTCACAATAGCGACAAGGACCGCGAGCCACCGGGCCTCTCTCCTGTCGTGCAGTCACCCACGCAAGTCAAATCACCGTCGAGTCCGCTTGCACAAGAATGTTTTGTTACGCCCTCTCCGCAGTTTGTCGACTCGACGCTGGCTGTCGCGAATGGTCCTAGTTCTCCTTTAGCAAGCGGCTTGGACAAGGACAAGGAACCATCACCTATATCAGGACCCTCCGTGGTGATGAATAGAACGTCGGAGTCTTCGTCGGGCCCTCGGAGCACAACGTCGCCGCATCCGTTGATGCCAGGACGGCAAGGCTCATTTGATGCGCCTCGGAACAGCTCGATCGAGGGACCGCCTCGTCCAAGCTCTGTCTCGAGTGATTCGCATTCACTTACTTCACCTCCGGCGGTCTCTGACGTAGCTTCGCAAAGCGCACGTTCTTCGCCGCTCGTACAAGAGTTCACCCTCAAAACTAAACTTAGTCTTCCGGCACTCCGAATGAAGGCGAGCGTAAGGTCCAAGATAGATGACGCTGTCAGCGTGGCATCATTTCCAGCAAGTGGCGAGAATGAAACAGTTCAAGTACAGGATATGGACTTTGAGCTCGTCAAGCCTTCAATACCTCCAGTGACTGGTCGGACGAGTCAGGATTCGGTAATGACCAGTCGCGATATCGTTGACACACCCACCAAATCTGACGCCTCTCCTGTGCCTGGCGACGCTGCGTCTACGTTCTCCCATGTACCACGATCACCGTTAGTCCCGACTACCCCAACGGAACCTACCGAGTCTGTTGATGCACATCGGCAGCGGGAATTGAAATGGATGGCACTACTTCCCTCTGTTCCTCCGTCACAAACCCGCAGGAACAAAAGGGTTCGAAGGTTGGTGCAAGAGGGCGTGCCTTCGTCGGTACGCTACCTTGTCTGGTGCCACCTCACCGACAGCAAAGCACGGGCACTGCCCGGAGTGTACGCCAAGCTGGGAAAGAGACCGCCTGTGCCTGCGTTTACCGAAATTGAAAGGGACGCAGCAGAGGGTTTTCCTAATCAACCACAGCTTCAGACAGCTCAGGGGCCGATTGTTTCGCTTCTCCAAGCGTATCTCAGTATGGTACCCGATATTCAATATAGCACCGGTAATGTCCTGTCCGCGTTTATGTTGGCGATGCACCGGGGCTCATTTCGGATTTTGTAGGGCTGACGTCTATCGCTGGCCACCTGCTACTTCTTGCGCCTGAAGAGGATGCGTTCTGGATCTTTGCTTCGATGATGGATGCGCACTTGCGTGCCTACTTTGCGGTGAATACTGTTCAGATCGAGATCGATGCGTCCTTGTTTAGCAAGGCCCTCGAAACCGTCGATCCAGCGCTCACGAAGAAACTGTACGTGCAGTTGTCTATCGCTCCCGCGAACATTACGCGGCCATGGTAAGAATCATTCTCTTTATCTACAAAGATCGTGAAGACATCGTAATCTCACGTATGATCAAGGTTCTCCACGTTATTCGTTGGTACCCTTCCCGTGGACCTCCTACATCGAGTATGGGATATATTCCTATATGATGGTGAGTCGCTGTGTTTTGCCGACGTGTCTCGAGAACGACGTTCGATGTTTCCGGTAGGTATGCCTTACTTATACCGTGTCGGTCTCGTCATCATCAACTGCGTGCGCCATCTGTTACTGCAAGCAGACACCGAAAAAGCCGCTTTGGCATATCTTCTCTGTCCACCTTTGGCGTGTCTACCCTCCGTGACGGAACTGCTCACGCTTGCCGCCAACGTGAAGCTCAAGGACGACGACGTTCGGAAACAGCGAGTTAAAATGGAACAGCAACTCAAGAAGACGACGCAAGCGCGACCTCCCAACGGCGTGTCGAACGTGCAGACCGCGACAATATCACTTCCCAAGACATGAATACCGATGACTGTCGTGCATGCTTTCCAAGGTGTCTGTGTTTGTGATGTCCATCTTGTTTGTTTTGATTGCGTGCATCGTTGTGTACATGTAACCCGTTCAAGAAAGGCAGCCAGCTCCCCCCCCCCCACCCTCTGTCTCCCTTTTTCTTTGTAATGCTGGGTGATGTTCGCCTTCGGATCGCCTTTTTGCATTCTTCCTCTGCCTCCTCTTCTTGTGTTTATTGATGATCATACCAGCAAGGCTTAGAGCACCCCCACGACTCCCTCGCCCTCTTTTTTCTTTTTTTTGGCATTTTACCACTCACGATATCATTACATTAGACGGAAACACTCGTGCATGTTATAGTCTATAGTCATTTTGGGGACCAAAAAAAAAAAACTTTCTTGAAGACAAGCCTAAATTGTGGCTAGCTTTGGGTTTTGACTGCAGGGGCTGGATAGATTCTGATGAACGCCTACCGTGGGCCGTCTCGTTGTCTAGTCCGAGGACGTGTCATCAAACTGGTCGTATCCGAGGTCGTAAGGGCCACACAGTAGCCCTTGTCCGAGTTGCCGTGGACGCCGTGAATCAAGCGACGGGGGCACGGCGATGGCACAGGTCCGGCGAGTCGAGGCTGTCGCGTCACCGTCGACCACGCGATACATCGTGGAAGAGCGAGGTGTAGGCAATTCACTACGACTTCGTTCCATGTCCTCGAGAATGGCGATTTCAAGATTCATCCTACGTATACATACTTGTCAAAGTAGGACGGCTAGTTGATAGTACATAAATAGAAAGATGGTAAAGGGTGACGCAACGACGGGAACGCACAACCATTACGGATAAAAAAGTGCAGCGACTTGAATCGGCATCGTCAGCTCTAGATCCGAAGCACCAAGGCGACTCAACTAAATATCCCAAACTTTCTCAAGGTCTCCCCCCAGTTCTTCGGAGGCCTTGTCCCCCGAACGTTCTCCCTCTCAGCATTCGATAGATGAAACGTGCCCGGCATGCTCAGCTCCGAGTCATCGCTCCCTGCGGTCTGGCAGCGACGCGGGGTCACGTGATCCGGGGATGGCTCTTTGGCAGGAGCCGACTCTGCCCCCATTGCCACCGATTCTACCGGTTCTGCCGCTCTCTGTTCCGTCTGACTCGGAGCCGGCGCGCTCGACGTATCGCCACCATCAGCTTCTTCCTTCAAGCCGGCCGGATCAGCTCCAGGCAGGGCGTCGTCAGCGGAAGGAGTCTCCACCGTTTCCTTTTCCTCTCTCTCCTCGTCCTCGGGTCCGGTGACCTTGACGTTGACGTTGCTTCCCGGGTCAGAACTCCCGAGACTCACTTTCGTGAACGATTCCGAGAGGTCGGTCGAGCTCTCATCGTGGGAGTGAGCACCGCTGACGACACCTTCTGTCTCAAGACTGGTATGATCCATTCCCCATCCGCCGCTGCCAGAGCTCGATGCGCTCGACGCTCTAGAATGTTTGCCAAAGCGGTGCAAGGCGCGCGCAGAAGCGATGGCAGATCGCCACCGCTTTCGAGGGTCAAAGTGTTCACGCAAACCAGCTCCGACGTCGTGCTCCGTCGATGCTTCATGCGCCGTCAGCCACTGAAGATCCCGCGACCACCCAGGAAAACGGTTGAGTGGAAGCTATACGACGTATCCAGTTTACAGCTCACGTGATTATTGTAGGCTTCCTCTGCCGTCGGTCGGCGTAACGGGTCCGAGTTCAGCAGGGTTTTGACAAAGACTTTGGCTGCGCGCTGGTCAGTGATTAGGCATCATCGCGACATGATTTCCGAGACTTCACCTTCGTCAGACACTTTAGACCAGTAGCGATCGTGGAACTCGATCTTGGCCTCCGTCGTCTCTCGGACCATGCCTCGCGTGTCTTCCGCTCTGAACGGCGCATACCCGCACAACAAGACGTATGTAATAACACTGGGTTCCCGAGTGTCAGGAAAAACGCGCGGAGCGAATGCGATGGCGCCCACCCAGTTGCCCATATGTCCACAGCCTTACTGTGTCCGACCTTGTTCAAAACCTCGGGCGCAACGTAACCGAAGCTGCCCGCGAGAGAGTGTAATTGTTCTTCCGGGGAATGCAAGTGTTTGGCGCTGCGGAAGACATTTAGAACCAGTAACAAGGGGAGAAAATGAGATATGTACATTCCGAAATCGGCAATGACAATGTCACTATTCGGGTCCGCTGTTCGGTAGAGAATATTTTCAGGTCTAATGATTGCGTGTTACCGACACGCAGCAGCCAGGAGAGCGAAATCAGCCCACTTGAGGTCACGGTGGACGATGTCATGGTCGTGGAGGTACTTTACTCCCGATAACATGGACCTGACAACCATGGAAAGAGAACGGTCACGACGCGAAAGTTGACCACATCTGAACCAAGATGCACCTGATGACCGAAACCGCGTCCTTTTCCGTGAATTTGCCCCTCTCGAGTATCCGTGCGAAGAGCTCGCCACCAGTGGCAAGCTCGAAAGAGAGATAGTATTTGCTCCTCGACTCGAACCAATCGTAGAATTTCACCTAGAAGGATAGCGTGGCAAGACCGGTTAGCATTCCCAGAACGGAGAACAGAAAAGAGGATGGGGGACAGGGAGAAGAAAGGGCAAAGACGGACGATGTTTGGGTGGTCGAGGCCCTTCAAGACATCCATCTCGCCCCACACGGCTTCTTCGTTTCCCTTGACCTTCTTCTTCGGGATCACTTTGAGCGCGACCTCCTTCGTGGTCACGGCGCGCAGGTTCGGCGAGGAGAAACCAGAGGACCGATGCAAGGCCGCGCTAATCAGGGGTATTGTCGAGTGGCCAGGAGAGGCCTCGATTGAAACTGGGGTAGAGGACGCAGCTGCGCCCTTGTGTGCGACGTTTATCTGGTCGGCTGGAACGTGCCAAGTCGCTTTCTATTCACGGTGGAACAAGTCAGCTGTCGGGCGACGCGAGCAGGCATGACGAGGAACAAGACCCCCATTCCCTCGTGGTGGCGGGATGCATGATGGGTACTGCGCGACTCACCACAACCTTTCCAAACGTCCCGGTGCCGAGCACCTCGTGTAGCTCATATAGCTGCTTCTTCACGAAGCTGGGAGGCTGGGGTAGCAGTGCGTCTTTCAGAGAGAGATGCTTCATCTCTTGTGTTGAGAACGTCGCAGGGAAGTGTGCACAGGTGTGAATCCTCGTGGAATGACCCGAGGGCGGTCAGAAAGTGGGACGGTTGTGGCCAAGACGACGAGTTTCTAGATAGAAGTTCGGAGTGGCGATTGTTCCAACGACCTGTGACACAGCTTGCGTCGAGTATCTTATCAGATAAGGACACGGCAATGAACTAGGATCAGAATATAACACAAGCCGAACAACTGTACAACTTTGCAAACAATACTGGCAATCTATATTGTCATCGTCTACATCAGACGAGCCGCTCCAAACCAACAACCACCCCAGTCAATACCCCCAACTTCCAACTACTGGTTTTGCTCCTCGCTGCTCTTGCCTGCGATGATGTTGACACAGCAGTGGAGGTTGAGGGGGATGTGGCGGCAGAAATAGAGGTGGCTGCAGAAGTGGAGGTGACGGAGGCCGTAGTTGAAATAGAGGTGCGGGTTGAGGTAGAGGCCACAGCCGAAGTAGCGGTAGCAGTGACCAGGCCAGTCTGAGTCGTATGGGCTGCGACGGACGTCGCGGAGGCATAACTATCGTCACAAAAACATACTTGAGCAACGGCCAATGCCACATCAACAGCATGGCTTACGCAGAGCTGGCGGCCGCGGGATTCGAGTTTGTGTCCAGCATCACCCCGTTGACGACGTGAATAACGCCATTTGATGCCAATACATTCTTCTCCACGATCTCGACCTGATTGGATCCACCCACGGAAACGAAATAGCCCGTGGAATTAACAACGAATGCACATTCCTGGCCACCTGCCGATGTAAGAGTAGTTCTATTAGATATTTCAGTAGAGTAAACCGATGTGCCGTTGACGATCTGTTGGATCCGATTACTGCTCATCCATTCAGAACACGAAATAGTACGACAAACGTGGTTGGAGAAAATGTTTAGGAGCGCCGTCGCATTCTTGGCAAGGCCGGAGAGAGAGCTCCCCGCGGCTTGTACGGCCGCATTATTAGGCGCGAACACGGTAATACCGCGGGCCGAAGTCGTTGAATTGAGAAGCGAGGTGTTGTTAACGACACTCGCAGACTTGAGAAGACCCTCGGTAGCTGTAAGGTTATATGACCCATCGGCCAATATCGTGGAAATGTTTGGTGGGGGTGTAAGCACAGAGTTGATCGTTAGAATCGTGGTGTTGTCATAGTTTGTCGCGTTCACGACCGTAATGTTTGTCCTGAGATCTGGTATATCAGAGGGTGAGAAGAGAGGAGCGAGTGAGAGTTACCCGTGGTTTGTAACAAAAAGCGACCCGTTACCTGACTTGGACCACACGAGAACCTGAGACTGGTTTCCCTCGAGCATAACAAGGTTCGAGGCGTTGAGTAGAGTGCGACCGATCGTCACATTGGGATACGTCTGCGTTTGGTTGACAAAGTTACCTGAGACGATATGATATGAGACAAGATCCGCTAAGAGGGTCTCGTTGTGAATGATGGCAGCGTCTATGCCGGAGACTGTAAATATACAATGAAGTACCGCATGCATGATCTTTGAATAGCAACACACAGGCTTGGTCTGTGGGACCAAAAATAATCTTGTTTCCTTGAGACAGTTCAGAAAGTATATATTGACCAGAGGTGCCATTCAGGGATGCTGCAGCGTTGGAAAACTGGCCAAGACCGCTTGCGTTCAGAGCATGCAGGATACCATTCCCACCGCCCCACCCGACGGGAATGAAGGCCAAAGCTGAGAGCGTTAGTGCACCGACGAACATGGGGGACGACTAGCAAAGGCGAAGGGATCTGATTCAGCATTTTCGCTGAATAGGAATAAGGGCACCCCGCGATGACGCAATGCGCAGGGAGGTCCGTTTAGGAGACAGATAAATCTATCGCCCACAAACTGAAATATAACGCCAAGAGCTATACATTACCGGGTGATCATGTCTCCTGATCTCGAAGTCCGGTTTGAGGAGGAGGCTATCCAATCCTACGGCTGAGACTGTGCATCGAGAAACGTCTATCGCCAACGAAAGTAACTCTGTGAACTATATGTCGTTACCGCCATTCTTGAGGAGCCGTGACCAGAACTAGGCTCCAAGGGCGAATACTTTGGTACGTAGTAAAACCATGGGAGTAGGCTGACGGCTGACGGCGCTGAACCTTTCAGCCTCCAGCAGGACTATCGAACCCCAAAGATTACGCAACACCGGATATTAGGAAATTACCTTGTCTGACATCACTTGCTTGACAAGGTTCAACTATAAGTACGTGGGAACCTCGCCACGAATACAGTATTCTTTTTTGTAAATTGCACTACGCCATAATCAACGTTTCTGCCGGTATCATACACAGTTCAACACTCTACGTACAACTCAATGAGCCATCCCGAGGCATACGCTGTCAGGGTGCTTTGTCGTAAAATATGACTTACAAATATCGTGAAGACTAAACCGAAAAAGGAAAACAAAATATTTCCTCGGCGTCGCTCGGCAAATGCCGACGTATTGCGCAGGCTGTTTCCTTCGACTCTCGCTTCGAATTCCGCTCTACACTACACGACCAAGTTGCAGGCCTTTCACTGTTACATTCAATGGCACGCCGCGCACAACCCCAAAACGCCGCCATATTTGGTGCACCACCACCGCCACGACGCACAATCAACGATCCCAACGAGTCCGCGTTCTCCCGGTTCATCCGGGAGGAAGTGGTGGCACCCGAAAAGCTTGCGGGAAATGTCAATATATTCACGGCAGTGTCTGTATTTGCGGCAGGCGTGTTCGTGGTCAGGACATGGGGGGATCTTCTAGTCCCTGCATGAGCGTGTCATGGGGTTTGGGCTTTCTCTCTCTCGCCGCTCGGACGATGGCTTGTGATGTGAGTGCCACGCCCATGTTGATTCGCAGGAGTAACTGACTTGGGTCGTGTAGGTCCTCTACGTAGCTTTGCCCAGTGCAGTCGTCCCTCCGCAAAAAAAAGAAAAAAAAATAGCATGTTCCCACCGTAATGTTACCCTCGCAGCTTAGAGAGGACCATACGCACTAATACATCACGGAATCCCATCATGGTTGTTTTTTGTGCACACTTGACTGGATTAGATGAGTGTAGTTTCCAAACGGTCCGCTTCCCAACCATCCGGCACCATCCGTGTGAGGTCCCGCCGTCTCGGCGAAAAGTGCACCTTTTTCCCGTCTGACATCGGTAACTTGCGAGTGGTGGTAGTCTGCCGTAGCGATTGAATTGCTTATATCACAGTCGTTGTCGGATGTAGTGGGGCCACCGTGCGTGTTCGTTTGTTCCTCGAGCTCTGAACCTTGTTCCAGGGGTTGCTTGTAGCTCCGAATGGGCGACTCCCAGATGCAAGCGGACCGCAAGGTAAGTACCGCCTGCACCTCCGGAGCTTGAGCTACCCCCCTCTTCGAGCTCAGATGGGTCGCTTTCCGCTCCAGACAAGCCATGGGTGATGGGCAATGAAATATTGCCCAAACACGGAAGCCCTCGTCAGTACTTGGTCGTGGCCTTAATTTCTGAAAATTATTTTTCTTCGCCGACTTGCTGACTCACAACCTGAGGTGCGCCCACGCAAGGCACAGATATGGCTGCGTGTTCCAGGGCTCAGGCGCTGCCTGAGTGAAGGCACGGAAATGCCCGCGAGCCGGAATGCTGGCGCTGGCAGCGTTCTCATTTACCTTCCCCCAGTCGGCCTTCTGCCCGACTTGATCGTGTCTCGGTTTACAGGGCGATCGCTTCGATTTGTTTTCCCTGCGCTCCACTCTGTCTCCCTGGTCTGCAGGAGGTATGTGGCATTCGACCACAGGGCTCCCTTTAGCGTCTCTCCCGACATACACCCACCTTTCCTTTGATCCCTCCTTTGCACGCGATCGCAACACTCTTGGAGCTCGGCGTGTCCGGGTTTCAAAGCTCCTCCCAAAAACAACCGACCGCAGCACGGTCGGTAGCCTGACCACCTCGTGTACATGTCCCGCTCTTATCTCCTTTGATCGTAGCGTTGGTGACAGCGCGGGACAGCCATCGCTATCATGATTTTTAGTGTCATTCGGCGCTACGTGCTCCCGCGTCCTCGGCGGATCATCCGACGGGAAAAAAAAGACGTACGTTTCGTCGTGTTCGTCTCGGCGGTAGTCCGCGCTGGTCGTCAGGACACGCAGAGCCCACGCTTCTCGTCTCACTCTTTCATTCTTTTCCGCCGCCAGGTGAGCAGTGATGTGTGTCACGGACATATGAAGGGCTGACGTTGACGCTTCGTGGGCAGGATCTCATCCTCGCGCGACCATCTTGTGTGTCGTCGAGAGCGACGTGCCCGTGGCCCCTCTCCCCCTCGGATCAGAGGCGATCGCGCGGTTCTGCTCCCTCTTCTGTTCTCGCCCTCATCGCCTGGAATGCCACCTTTCAAGTTCTCTCCCGCGGTTGTCCGTGAGACGCTTCGTCCCACCGCGGGCCCTGGTAGTGGCATCCGAACTCACATCAAGGGTCTCGCTCCCTCTGGCCGCGTGGGAGCACTCGCCCATTCTTCCTCGTTTACCCAGCCCCTCTGTTGCCGTCTCACAGCTGGCGCTGGCCCAGAGTGTGGCTCCATTCAATCCGCTGGGGCGATGTCCACGGGACGGGCAGAGGTCACCGGGTTCTCTTCGCTCGGTAGATGCCAGAGGAAAGAAAGGACGCACAGCCCGGATGGGGCACGCAAACCCTTTTTGCCTGCCTCGTGTCGACAAAGTCGCGTTCGGCCGTTGGTGAGAGACCCACCTCCACCCCCCCTTCCCTCATCTCGGGCCTTTGCCCTTCCGTCGTCGTCGTCGTCGTCGTCGCCATCCCCCCGAGGCCCTCGGAGCTGGTGCCGGTCCTTTGCCTCTTTGCCACGAACACGGTGATCACCGCGGCCACGCTTTGTTTCCAAGTGTTGGTGACGAGGTGAAAGGAAGGCGGGGATCTCTCGTGCGCCAAGCCTCTGAAGGACCGCATCGGCGACGGCAGCGAGGGAAGGGGAGTCTCGTCTTCGACGAACGTCTACCTGGATGAGGTCGCTTAGGACAACGACATGGGCGGTGCGGCGGCGCCGACGGCAGAAGCCCTGATCGTCGGTCCGACGTTAACACTCGAAACGATCGTCGGGCCCTTGTTAGGAAGGTCAGCTCGGCGATCGAACTTAACAGCAAAACAAGAAGAAAACGGCAACAAAACCCGTCAAGTACAAACGCCTGAACGACCGGTCCGTTGGATGACGGCAGGATTATGATTTGGGAGCTGTGCAGATGAAAGTACAGTTGCGGGATGGGGACGAGCAGAGCGATGACGACAAGGATGCAACGAGAACAGTAAACCAGAAGCTACAAAAGAGAGAGAGAGAAGGAGAAGGAGAAACATAGGATGTGTAGCGATGATCGGCTTTACTGTATGTCCAATGCCCCAAAAAAATCTATGACGATAGATCAGTCCTCTTTCTAGGCGTTCTATCTCTCTCTTGGCCAGTAATTCATTTGCTCTCCCCCCGAGCCAGCAGGAGGCGGTGTACTGGTCGACCGTGCGTGAGGATAAGCGGGCACAGGTTGACCTGACGGAAGAACCAGGGAACCAGTCCTTCCCTGCGGTTGGTACGAAGAAGACGAGCCGGACCCGTACGACTGATGCAGGGATGGATACGGCCTCCCTGGCACCGGATTCCCTTGGATTGACGAAGCAACGCCGTAATGCTGAGACGGGGCTGAAACAGGCTGAGCAGTGGACGAGAAACCCTCCTGCGTTGAGTTGCTCTGATGCGGAAAGAATGGTGAATTCAGGGTCCGGAAATCTGTGAGACTAGCGGTTGATGCCCCCGAAGCGCTAGACGAGGGCATTCCGTCCGATCCACCTGTATTGGCCCAACCATGCGATGGCACAGCTTGATGATATCCGCGGTGCCTGTCGTCCCCTCCTAAGTCTTGACTGCTCTGCGACCACGACTGCATCTGCATCCGACTCTGATCGTCCCTCACGCTGGGCCAGACATTGGCGGCGGAGCCCGATTCTGGGAAGTAGGACGATGGCTGTGCATGATGGTGGTGCTGGGGGGGCAAGTATGGGTGGTAATAATTCCCGCCGTGTTCTGATCCGCGAGGGGCGGACGGGATGGACGGTGTCACGCCTGTGTCAGGTGTGGAACGGTCAGGACGAGGCACGTAGGCGGCTCGTGTGTCACCAAGGGAACGATAGGACACATCTGCGGGTTGGTAACTGGACGCTCGCGGCTGCGCGGCTGGGTACACGACGCCTGATGGATTCGCAGGCAAGCTCTCGTAACGGACGTCTTGCCCGCTGGGGTGGTGATCGTCCATGTCCGCCACGTCGACCGGAGACACGTCGCTATACTCTGTACTTGCTGCATAGTCGTCCAAGACCTCAGAGCTAGATGCATGGTCCGCGGGAGCACCAGGAGAGGGATCGGGCCTGCGACGCTTCCGGCTGTTGTTCGGCCGCCTCCTGTAGACGTAGTCTGGGTACCTCTGGTTGAAATTATCCTTGAGCAACTTGGCCTGATCGAGGTAAAACTGTTTTTCGGACTAGGCGGCCACGAGATCGATGGTCAGACGACAGACGGTGGACGTGCGGCAAGAGGTCTGACCATGCCCATCCCGTTCCATTCCCGACTGAGGATCTTGCTCACTTCCCCCGTGCGCATCGATTGGTTCTCTGCTGCGACCTGGGGCCGGCGTCGGCGAGCGAATATCATGAATGCGTTCATGGGTCGCTTAGGAGTGCCATCGGCGTTAAGCGTCTGCGAAGTTAATGCAGCATTGGCATCATCTGCGAACGGGTGCTGAGGAAATGTTGACATGGCAAAGACAAAACAGGCGCGCACCATCAAGGTCGAGCTCCATTTTGTGTGGCTCAGGGTAGAGCGAGTACCCGGTCTCATCATCCGAACCAGAAGGGGAGGCGCGGTCGTGCAGAGACCCGGAAGACTGCGCCATGGCATGGCGGTGACGGGCTTGGAAATTTAGGTTGTGACCTTGCATGGGGGCCCGGAGCGACGAGCACGCAGGGCTACTGTGGGCGAATGGAGGCGGGAGTGGAATGTCAAGCACGAAGGGCCGTGCCCACTTCCGTGAAGGCCAATGATCGGCAGCGAGTGCAGCTGGATAGGAAACAGGACTGGTCGGGGCTGAACCTCAAAGTACGGATCCCGTTTTTGGACGGGAGCCAGAGTTTTCTAGGGAGGGTTTGTTGACGTGCGGCAGCAAACAAAAGCATGGCGGGGTAGACGGAAAGCACCGGCGAATTTGGTCTGATCGTACGTGGAGAGTAAACCTTGGCCCCTTGAGATTCGCGGAGCTCGTGGGTCCGGGTTATGACACCGCTTGAGCCAAACGAGCGCTCGCGAGGACAGCATCCTCACCCAAATCACAGCCACTTCTCTGGCCTCGAGGAATCTCCAAGGACGGGCCATACACCCCAGTGGTTCAGGACCCATCCTGGATCGAACGCACTTGCTGCTTACGCCAACCAGGATCGAGCACCTGATCGGACTACAATCACGATGGTCATAGGAAGGGCCGTTTTCGGCCAGGCGCTCAGGGCCCCCGAAAGCAGGACGCGTGTCACCGAGACTTGTAAGGCTATACTCATGGCGGAGGCCTGATGCGGTCCCAGGATGGGTAACTCGTGTAGTCTGTGAGGCTGTCCTTGCTACCGGGATCCGGAAGGGCCCCTCGGGTTGGCCTGCGCAAAAAAATCAATGTTTAGCACACCACGGCAAGGCCGGGTCGCCGCCGCGTACTAGGCTCAGGGAGGCGGCAAGGCGGAGATTGGTGACTGACCTCGAGGTCCGCTGGGCACCTTTTGACCAGACCATGCTATCATCTGTTCGGACCCGTCAGCACGCTCGGAGGGCACCCACCACAACAGCGGACATTGCGACCCGGAGACTGCCGACACGTGTAGCCCAACTTGCCTGATAGGCCTAATCGACGATGAACAGAAACCTAGCTCAGGGTGCACCCCAAAACCCGTAAAGGTTTATTATGTGTAGTGCCGTGTCCTCCTCTGCTTCTGATCACACGAATCGCAGCAGGCCCATTGGCCAGCGGGGTGACGTGTAGCACACCCTCTGGACAGCATGGAGGCAACGTAGCCGAGTGGAGCCGCATCCACTTCCTCCACCGTCCTCTTAACTTTAGAACTTTGTTCCATGCTCGTGCCAGCCGCCTCCCCGCATGCTCTGACGAGCAGATCTCCGCCAGAACAAGACCCATGGCAGCATCAATTTGAAATGCCCCAACCTCTTCCCAGACCAGACCACCTCGTCCTCACTCGCACTCGGAGGGGGGCGTAGTGCCCCCACCGGCTGTTCGGAACGCCAGTCGGTCCCTTGGGCCCGCCCACAGTCCGTATTATGTATGTGTGCAGCGCGTCATGACCCACCTTAAACGCACGAGGACTGGCTGTCGTGCGCACAGATATGAATGATCGGAACAAGCTTCGGATCCTGAGACGGAGATCAGCCGCCTCGTTCGACTAACAGCAGTTCACCAACGGCGAACACCGAGCCCGTATATCCATATCGCGGTATATGTGTGAGGTGGTCGAGGCAGTCGGATTTCCCCTTCGGCCGTGGCTCCATGGAAGACGTAGGTGCAGCGAGGCGCAATCGAACCACCACCGACACAGTGCCTTGCTTCCATTGCTTCATTAGTGCGATGAAAGCCTGCCCTCGCTGAAACGCGGTCGTCCTTCTCGTGATGAGCAAGTTCGACGAAGAGGAAGAGCCAAGCACTGCGCACTTGAGGCGTACGATGGCAGCATGAAACTCAGACAATCTGCGGCGAACAAGTTTCTTCCCTCGAGGAATATGAGATCATCCTAGAATCTGGGAAGAGGGCATATCCCTGCACGAGGCTCACGTAATGGAAGGTGATGATGCCTCAGCCAAGGGTGTCGCCACTACCTCGCAGAGGTGGTCAGTGCAGAGATGAAGAGATTGAGGGATGGACCTGTTATTGTCTGAGGGTCATGCACAGAAATAGTACACCCGCACGCCAGACTGGGACAATCAGAGTTTTGTCGCACGCCGCAGCTGGTGCCCTGGCGAGCGAATCAAGGTTGCGTGCCTGGAATGAATCTAGAAGGCAGCACCGAGCACACAGGAGACGCAGCAACGTTCAGTGCTGTCAGCACGGACCCTAGGGCCTTGCGAGAGTTGCTAGAGGCTAGAATCACTACGTTATCGATTCCAGCCCATCAAGAACCATCAAGTGAACCGCTCACGACCGTAGAGGTTTTGGGTAGCAGCTGCCAATCTTGGTGATATCACTGGCATGTGGGCTTGCAGCCCCGCTCCACAGCGGGCTTCCAGAAGCCGTGTACTCGTGGATTAGAGTGAGAGAGGGGGGTAAGCTGCGAGGCAAGAATTGTAATGAGTCGGACATGAAAATGGTTGCCATCATACAGCATTTTCGGAACAGATCTCATCTCGTCCCCCGACCTCGAACCGTCTGAGTTAAAACCAACCCCGGCGATCAAACAACGTGCTGAGCCATGATCTCTTCCCAGGAGGGCCAAGCCACCCCAGGATCGCGGGTATGCCAGCGTCAGACAACATGCACAGACAGAGCAGGCTTGCAGCAGTGTGACCGTCTTGTCCTGGTGGCTAGGGCGCACAGCGTCTTGGCTGATGGTGGGAGTCGCCAGCAATGCATACATACCGGCCAAACCAGCTTTGTGCGTGCATCCTTGAACGTTTATTGTAGCACACCGTGCTTAGTCAGGCGACCGCAGTTGGGCCGAGCAAGATGCGACCGCCTCCGAACTGAGTTCTTCTGCACCATTTTAGGGTCCCCAAGCCAGATGAAAAACACCATCACAGACGCCAGTAAGTCCTGGTTTACGGAAAACGATCCTTTAATTGTGGCCAGATTTTCCAAAGACTGCCAATGGGCGGGTATATCATCTCGGGATAAGGCCCGGCGAAGTGGCTAATAGAATCGTGAGGTTCCACGCTCAGCTCGTCGTTATCGCGTATAACGTTCTCCATGGGTCTCGTTTTCCTTTGGGCCAGGTTACCGTCGGCATGGTTGCTCGTGCGGAGCATATTGCCACCTATTTTGACGCGTCTCCCAAGCCGTTTTCACTCCACTCTGAACGCGGCTTTCTGACGATCACAGGCTGTTATCGGGGCGTCCCCATGTCTGTCGTGTGCATCGGCATGGGCAGTCCCAATGTAGACTTTTTTATCCGTGAAGTGAGGGAGTGCCTCCAAGGCGACATGTTGGTCATCAGGTGGGCACCCTCGCACCCATTTACTCTTTACGTCACCATTTCGGATTTCCTTTTTTAAACGCACGTCTCCGGGAAGGCTCGGATCCTGCGGCTGTCTGACAGGCTTGCCCGTCGGGTCCCTCATTTTACCTAAAGCCAGCATCGCGGTTACAAGAAACCTAGACTTTGATTTTGCGAACGGGGATCATTGGAGGGTCCCTTATATACTGAGCAAACCGGTGAGGCCAATACGCTCTGGCATTGAAGCCTCGTTTTTTTTTTTACCTGACGGCGACATCTTGCCGTGGAAAGATACCTGCAGACGCGGGTCTCGTGGCAACCGTACGTCCGACGCGCTCGCGATCATTTCAAAAAATGAACCTGCCCTTGGTTGTAGCTTGAGCGTGCACTAGAGTTCACAAGGCCAGGGGGTGCTTCGGTCCCCGTTATCACCAACGTCGTGAACGCGTCCACAGACAGGTAAACAGACTTGGCCCCGCATCCGCGTCCTCCCAAGGACTAAAGGTAACCTGGACAGCTTTTACTCTTCTCAGGGCAGACAGACTGCGTTTCAGGATCACAATTCGGGGTTGATTGACCATCTCAAGGAGACGATACCGGACATTGCCACGCTTGAGGTAATCGCCTGCTCTCCCTCTCTCCTTTCCATCTTTACGGCCTCGCGAAAACGATAACATCCCCCTTTTTGTGGGGGGGGGAATAAGGGGCCGAGAGACTGACGCGTGTGTTGCCCCCCTTTCGTGTACAGATGGAGACTTATTGGGTGTTTCACCTTGCCGCAAGCTGGCGCGGTTGCAAAAGCCCCTCGCCGCAGCCTGCCGGCGCCCCGTCTGCGGCCGCCAGCTTCTCGCGTATGGACACCGCCCGCATCACCCCCGGTGCCACTCTTCACGGGACGGAGCCCGGGCAGGGCGCGACGTGCCTGCCGTCAACAATCCGAGCGGCCGCCGTCCAGATGGTCTTTGCATCCCGCACGTCTTCCCAGGCGTTCATCACCCCCGAGCACGTCGCCGCGCTCGAGGCGTGGTCTGGCCGGGCGGTGCTGGAGGCGCTTCGCGCCGCAGATATCCCACAGGATGTACGTGTCAAAAGCAGCGCTCGCGCGGCATGCGACGTTGCTGAATATCTCGCCCCCCCCTTTTTTTTTCTCTTCATACAGCGACTGCACCCCGAGGAAGGGAGCGTTTGGGAGGGTGTGCCGTTGAAGGCGGCATTGTAAACAGCCCGGGGTTTGTTCAGTCCCCCCGGACCGATGAGATCTATCGCAATCACACATTCTTGTTTCAGCCTGTCCTACGACACGCATTTGTGACATCGAGCCTAATGCGATCCGACGACAATTTGACAGACATTTGCCGTTGGCTGACAGGCAATTAAACGCCACATCTCCTTCAGAGCCAAATGGAGCCATATGTAGGTATTGGAAGGTCTGGGTCCTCCACACTTCCCCCCGTCCATGAGCGGTTGTCCAGATTGTCGATTGGCCCGTTGCTTACTTTGCGGATGAGTCAAGGAAGCGGGCAGGCTAGCCTGGACCCGCGATCAGAGGTTACTAAGCAAACGGAGTCGAACATTACGGCATTACGAGATCGTAATCGCACTTATCGTGACGGACATTACAAAACGCTGATTATGCCAGCCTGCACTGTGACGTAGTATCTTTCTTTTGGTCAAGCCTCGTCTAGCACGGCGAGCGACGAAAAACTGGTACTCACGCGACCCACGTTGGCTACCGAAGGCGTATGGATAATATTAGAGATAGAAAAAGATGTGATGTGTGCAGCTCGGTGTGGGCGCCGGCAGGTCACCTGAAAATGACCACCGCGCCCCATCTCCCCAACGAAGACGCCTCGCGAAGACAGATTTGAGGACAGTCCTCCAGATGAACGCAAGCGAGGCTGCTAGGGTGCAACGCTTCCTGCATGGGGATGAGCGTCGACTTGGACGCGCCACCGCTCGCAGCAAGTCCGCCGGAACGATCAGCGCGCGACGACTGCCGCGGTGGTTGTTGCTGTGGCGCCACCGTCTCTGGATGGCGCCTCCTCCTCTTGAGCGGGCGTATCTTGCGACCAAGCACTGCCGAGGCAACTACCTCGGCCTCGACCCGCGCTTCCGCGTGCTCTTGTGCCTCCCCATCGTCCTCCGGAGCGAGCGACCTCGCGTGCACGGCCAACCACAGTGCCCTAAAGTCGAAGTCGGCGCAACTCCACAGGACGAGATCCTCGAGTCGCGGACACACGCGCACGCCACACGGCCGCGTGCGAACGCCCCTTGTCTTCGCAGGGACAGTCCCGTACGCCTCTGCCAGCGCGTCCAGCACTACATTGACCCCAGTGCACGCTCCCAACGTCAGCGAGGCAAGGTTGGGCATGTACCCCAACATGGCCTTGCCGTGGCCGGGCGAGATCTCGAAATTGGATACCGAAAGGTGGGTCAGGTGTGGGAGACGGGGATCCCTGAAGATGCTTTCTAGCCTGGGAAGGGACGGATGGCCTGACTCCTTGCGCCCGTGACGACCGACGAAGGCGATATCGAGTTTAGTAAGAGACGGAAAAAGGAACTGCCGCAGCGAGGAGCCGAGCGTGTCTTCGTCCTGGCAGTTTACGTTGAGCTCTTTGAGGGCGTGGAGAACGAGCACGTTTGAGAGTGGTTCGACCTGGGTGAACGAATCCTGGTCATGGATGTGGTTGCCACGAAACTGGGAGACATCGAAGCGTCTCGTGGGGGACTGGGCAATCCACAAGTCCCAGCGTTCGAGTGCCGGGAGGACAACGAGGGACAAGAACGGAAAGACATCCCGGTGGTACGCATATTTCCACTCGAGACGTCTCAATTCTGGTAACTCGAAGGATGTGACCACCTTGCGGTCGTGTGGCTCATAGGACAGCTGGCCGTTCGTCGAGAACCTTGTGAGCACGTCCCACACAGGGGTTACCCCGATCAAGGAAAGTTCGTAGAGCTGGGGGGTATGTTGCAGGAGGTTGACGAGATGGGACATCTTGAGCGTAAAGTGGTGGACTGGCGTCCAGTACGATTTCTTGGGCAGGTAGGACAGCTCGAGCGTGCGTATCGCCTGGACTAGGGAGGTGGGGAGGACTGACAGTGGCATCTGTTGCAGACGGAGATGCCTGAGCGTGATCGAACGCGCTGGAGAACCTTGATCTGTCGATAGCAAATCCAGAACGAGGAGTCGGGTGCCTTCAAAGGAAGGGTCCTGGGTGCTAATCGCGAGGTCCAGGGACTCTAGTTCGTGAAGCTGCTCGTAAACGCCACTGATGCTTGTCGTGATGTGTTCCATGCTTCTAGCAAAGGCACATTCGAAGGTGAGCGAACGGAAGTGTCGACGCTGACAGAACAGGGTCTCGATTATGTTAACCGAGGTGATCGCTTCGAGCACTGGCGTGTTTGAACCGGCGGGAATGCCAGCAATAGGAGGGGAGATGAAGTTGAACGAGATGGACGAACACCCCGCGCGCTGCAGGAACACGGACAAGGGCTCGGGCGTCCACTTGAGCGTCCGGTAGGAAATAAACGACCAGAGACGGGATGTCGCGAGGGCGAGGCCACGCCACTTGCGGCAGACATGCGAGATGAGGACCGGAGCTGGGTTGTACGGCAGTCCCGGCGACGGGTCGGAGGCGTCGGCGCACTCGTCCTCGGCGCGAATGAGGAAGATGTCGATGAGGAGCTCGGATGGGAGCCAGTTGATGGGCTTCTTCTGGCTCTCGAGATCCGTGATCGCGGAGGCCAGGGCCTCTCTTTCCGCTCGGACAGAGCTCTGGAGCTTGGCCATGTCCTCCAGTATGCGCGCAAACTCGTTCTCGCGCTGCTGCAGGACGCCGAGCTGCGCCGTAAGCACCTCGATCTCCCTGTCGATTATCTCCGGGTTCCTTCTGGGCATTCGGGTGGGCAGAGAGCGGAATATCACGAGGAGATGGACGTGCTCGTCGTTCGCGTAGGCTGTCGTTGTGCGCGTTGTCCCATGTTTGTGGTCCTCGCGTCATCTCTCCGCTTCAATCCAGTCACGCGTTCCATATCCGATGTCCTGCTTTATCAAGCCGTCCCCCACCGCCGTGGCCTCCGCAGGCACGTTCACGAGCACCGGTTCGACAAGTCCGGCCGCCAGGCATAAGAGGACCTTTCGTACGGACTCTGCCTCTGGTCAACTGCAAAAGCACGCAACTCTATCCAACTACTGTATGTACTTTGGAAACGGCGTTCGACAAAAAGGAGCGTTCCACCCCTGTCTTTTTTATTCCCAACTCAACACCGTACGCTCGGCATTCAGATCGACAGACAAGTTTGCGACGATCAACTCTTCGTTCGCACCGCCGTACGTCCACCCTTGAATCTCCTCGCGATCCAACGTGACCGTCGTCGGTCGTGATTGGACACCGAGAACGGTGATAGTCTCGAGCTTCTGATCGACCGCGAAATCCCCCTTGCCCCTGACGTCCAAATGACAATCACCAGCGGAGAAGTGTAGGATGCGGTGTGGTCCGGGCGGATAACTTTCACCGTCGTCGACGTAGGCATCGCCCGACGCAGTGCCTGCCTTGTTCAGAGATACGAGGAGCGAGTAAGGTCCCTCGCGCGTCTCGTAGATCGTGTATGCAGGCTCCTGGTGCAGGAGCAGGATGGAACTGTCTCGAATGTGAACGTTGATGTGGCTGATGGGAGCGCTCAGGGTTGTGTTGGCACCGGGGGTGGCATCCACAACCGCGTGAGTCCACCAATCACGCCAGACGACAGTGCTTCTGCCAGGAAAGATACCTTGGAACAAGTCGTTTTAATCTATAACTTTGCATAGGCAAGGCCGGGACGCACCATCGACTGTAGTTGCTCCAGGAGTCAATACGGGAGTAACAAGGATGTCGCTGCCAATTAACCACTGTCTGTCGACGTTGAAAAGCTCCGGCTCGTTGGGGAACTCATAGAACAGGGCCCGTACGGGCGGGAGGCCGTGAGTAGAAGCATTGGCGAAGAGTGTGTACTGCCGTCCAACGTTTTAGCATACATTGGCACGCCTTCTCATTGCACGCACCCAATATGGCAGCATCGAATATCTAGCAGCGATGGCAATGCGTGACGCATTCGCTACGCTGTCCCATCGGTATGGTTCCTGGGGGAGAGCACCATACGTGTTGTGGTTCCTGTAGAATGGAGTGAAAGCAGAGAGCTGCATCCATCGGTTGCACAGTTCTTCGTCTGTATTGTCATCTGAGGCGGGTTAAAAATGCCCGGTCACTTGAGCGTCGCAAATCAAAACTTACTGAAGCCACACGTGTCGGCGCCAACCATTGGGATTTGGTAAATCTGGAACTGCAGAACACCTTGGATGTTCAGGTACAGATACTGCCATTTGCTATAGTTATCCCCGAGCTAGAGGGTAGATGAGAATTTACATAGAGCATTCTCCCCCCCAACTTCAAGGAAAGAAAGGTGACTGAACCTACCCAGTGGCCAGTCCACCTTCCTGCGGAGGGAAAGGTTGAGCGGCTGATCAAGAATGGTCTCTTCCCGTCAAAGATGTCCTGCAAAGCGAGATGTGTGGCCTTCTCCTGCATCATACCGAACAGGCTGTGCACGTCGAGTTCAACGTAACCTTGATAATGAGTAGCATTTGTAGCTATCGTGTTTGTAGAAAGCGTTTCAAAACCTGAATGAAACATGAATCAACTGTGAGCCGAAAGAAACAATGCGGGATCTGACCATTGTGAATGGGGTACGATGGGTAGGTCAGGTTGACATTTGGCTCGCCTCCAGCGCCAACGCCACGTTTTGAGAGAGTTTCAACAGTGCCAGGCGGACAAGAGTTCGTAGATGTTCCATTAATCGTCATGTTGCCGCTGGGTCCCCACAGGGTTTCATTATAGCTTCAGGAGCATGGGGATCAGGACATCATATCATGTACCCATCAAGTACTGACCATTCAGGCCAGCCTGTCACAGTGCCACCCACACTAAAAGGTTGCAATGCCGAGTAATTCGCGCCAGTACCACTGTCCCGAGATAAATTTTAGTCGTAGCTCAACCTAGAAATCAACCCACCAGGAATTACTGCAGAACGAGCTCGCCTCATTCATGTCAAGCCAGATACCAGAGAAATCGACACCGAGCTCAGTCCAATTCTTCAGTGCCTCTGTCCACCATGCTTGGGTGTGCTCTCCAAACCAGTCGGGAAAAACCTGATAATCATATGTCAGCAAATACAAGTACAGCGTAACAGGAGACATACTGAGTAGCCCGGCCAAACTTGTCCGATGTAGAGGGATCCGTCAGGGTTCTTGATAAACGTATCTCTGTACAGGCTAAGGTGGAACGTGATGCAAAAGATGTGGCCCAACGTACTTTGCGACTCCGTCAGTGAATGGGTCATACTTGCAGGATGGTCAGGAAAGATTTGGTGTGAACCTGATGTAGAGCTTACCACATCAGTTGCGTTGACAGTAACTGGAAGACCCGCATCTACAATTGGGATGTCTATAAGAATAGAACAGTTCAGCGAAGTACAAATCACACGGCATGAATAAAGGCCCCACAATGCTGGTGATTAGCAGTCTAATAAAACGGGTTGGTCGTCACTATGTATCACGAAACAAGATAACTGACCAACTGCTCGATAAATTGCCGGAGTTCTTCAGCAGGGAACCTCACGGGATCAGTTGTAAAGTCTCGGAATGCATGATATAAATCGATATCATTCCATTGAACTAGTGCCTTGTTTAGCGAGGGCAATTAGACGCAGGAAGTGACTGACCTTCGAGGGGAATGTTCGCGGCACGCATAGCAGCGACATTTGCGATGTTTTCGCTAACGTTGACGTATCCCCATCTTGAAAGCGTCTCTTAGCTTCGAGTCACCCAAATACTTTGAAGGGACAATTACCTGCACAAGTGGAACCCGAAGCCCCAAGCAGGCTGCCACATGGGATAGCCAACTGTTTGCCCGTGTTGGGCAATAACTTCAACATCCGTGGGCCCGGAGAAAAAGTAAAAGTCGAAAATTCCCCCAACCAGTCGGTACTGGATGAGTGATACTTCGGAGTCAGGCGGAGTTTGCAAGAAGATGTCAGACGCTGCAGCACTACCAGACCATTGCAGTAAGTTCGCAGACAACCACTGGTTTGCATTACCTGAGTAGCAGAACCCCAGACGATGACGATGTGTTGGTGGTCTCATCGAAGCGATGTTCCAGGTATATGGGGTGAGCGCCATACCTTGTAACATGTCAGTCATATGCTTTCGTTACTTTAACTGCTTACATGTTCTCGTCAATAGGATCCGCGACATCACGAGACCAATGCGTTTGGATGGTGCCGACACCGCCATCTGTACCTATATCGCGTCGAAAGCCGCTGCTTGCAATCACCTCGCCCAAACCATAGATGTTTGTGCCATACGGGAGTGCTGATGTGATCTACTCGTGGTGACAATCAACGACTTGTCGTATATCTCAAAAATAGAAGCGATTTACCTGAAGATACTGATCTTCAAACACCAGTGGGAACCCATCGAAGGCTGTTCTGGGGTCTGAGAGATTAAAAGGCGGTATGGGTGTTGGAGGAAGGGAGGTGATTCTGGTATCGAATATAGGTGCCGCATCTGGATCCGAGCGACGCGTGATCCAAAAGGCAAATGGCGCCGCATCATAATTGAAGACAAGGTCCGACGATCCTTTGAATTGTTCCGTTGGAGCACCGGGACGTTCGATGACCGACTCGGGGATTGTGAATTGCTGGTTCGCGGTATCATAGATTTTAACGTGCAAACTGATGACGCATAGTTCAGCATAAATGAAACTGGCATGAACTCTGGAAGGGACTCACGTTGTCTGGGATTGGTAGGTAACTTGAATGGTGAGATCTGCTACATCCGTACCAAATGCGTTGCAGGGCGTCCCAGCCAGTGTCAGGTGAGCAGTTAGGCCATGGTGAGACTCTGACAGGGACCCCAAAGTGTAGCCTATAGCACATTGGAATGAGAGAAGGAGTGTTAAAAGCAGAAACGCACCTGGACAGCTGGAGACGTTCCTCGAGTGCGTGATGCTCTCAGTGGATTGACGCTGTAACAAGGAGGAAGCGCTTCCCCGCGCGTATGCCATGGCGAGCCAAAGCCCGCTGAGGAACGCAGACAGCATCATAATGATGGTCCACTCGATCCCACAAAAGGACAGTCGAGAGTGTTTGCGAGGAGGAGGCTCTCCCTTGCCCTCTTTATGCTCGCGGACGATTTGGGTAGCCGTGGTTGCTGTTTGTGAGGACGCTTGAAATATATAAGTGGTCGGGTTTGTCGTGACGGCAGATTACCGTCAGCTTCGAGCCCGGTCTGGGAAGACTACTGCAGCGGCGCGAATACGGCGGACCACCCGGGCGCTCATGGAAGCGAACAGGGATGACCCGGACGAGGTGAGGCGGGTTCGGCCAAACCTACTCAGGCGTGGTGAAGCCCGAGCCATCTTCCAGTCCGACTTTAGGCACCAGGTTGAAGGTGGACCACTCCAATGTAGCGACGTCGTCTTATAACAGATCCTGTCTGGCACGACCAAAAATAGAAATATGCAGTATGTTGTGACGTGACCATTTTGATGGCCGTAACTCTTTTATGTAGGCAAGGCCGACAACTTGTGGGGGGAAGGACTGCCGCCTTGTCATTCCGGTTCGTGAAGAAATTCGCTTGGAGAAAACATTGTTGTCGTACATAATCAAACGTTACTTGTATAATGATGTTTTCTCCAAGTCGCGTCCGGAAGGCCTCTTCGCCGTCCCTGGTAGCCGTCGGAAGTCCACTCACAAGAATACCCGAAGGTCACGTGGTGACAGACCCTCCCATGTCTGGAACTGAGAAGCGCAAAATCACTGGCTTCAATTGGCTATCGCCTACGGCTCTCTTCGCACCTTAAGGGAAACCATTACCCACGACGAGGGTGACCCGGATGACCCTCTGGATTTCGGCCAGCTCGATGAGCTGCTGTCGCGGCTCTCCGCGCCTCAGGCATGACTCGGTTCAAGACAGCTCCTTTCCGTTAACTCGCTTCCTGCAGCCTCTTACCCTCTCCAGCGCGGACGACGACAGCTCGACCAAGTCAATATCACCTTCGTTGGCTCTCTTCTACTGAAAGCTGGTTTCGAAAGTGACCTTGCGGCGACTACTTCTCTTGAAGAGGACGGACATTGGTCTTCGAAGCGTTTTCATCATCACTTAGAGCTGTTAGAAAATGTCATTTCTAATGTGGTACGACCCGTTAACTTTTGGACTGCTCTCATTCATTGTCAGAATGAAACAAGCGCCCGTGCGTGGATGCGTCCTTCCGCGTGTGTGTAATGTTGCCCTCCGAGAAGCGAATGTTCCTCCACATGAAACACCATGTGCTATCCACAACAGCTAACTCATCTGATCTTAGGCTTTCGGGTTCCATAGACTACACTGCCATTGCAGCCAGAGCAGACCGCTCAAGTGATAAGTCTCGCTTGGATGGTCTCCACCTTTCGGCTTATTGTTTTGTCTAGCCATATTGCTTAATACTCCTAACCTCAGCATTCTCAAGGTATACATGCAAGCTACTGAATCATCCACGGGCTTCTTCGTTGTGGAAGCCAAGCTCACCAATATCGGACGTGTTCCTCGGGCTGTATGTGAGATGTACGCACGTGGAAGATTTCTCCAGTGGGCAGATTCAATCAGGTTCTACGTACGTTTGCGTGCTAATTTTATCTCAGCAAAAGGATCGTTCGGGGCGCTCTGACCAACGGGCATCAATGGGTTTTCCTTATTCTAAACATCAACGACAACTTTGTTGGAGCGTCCTACAAACAGTCCACGGTTATTAGCTTTACATCAACAAAATTGTATATTAATTGGGCCAGGAAAAAGATGCTTTGAATAACTATGCCCAACAGCCGGCGAGTGGTGCCTCTGCTTTGGCCTAACTTCATCGCTGCTGCTTTGTTGCACTGGGTGGGCTTGATTCCGATCTTCATGATAAATTTGTGACTGGCTAGGATGGTAGGTTGACAACGCCTTTGCGGACTTTCGAAGTGATGACTGGCTTGTCTTGGATAGGTAATGGTACAGTTATTATGTGTCTGTACAATGTCTTCTTTACCTCCAGGTCTCTGTAACGTCTCGGCATCTCTATCCAATCGTGTCACATTACTAGGGCTCAGTTTTTCAGTAAATTTGGGAGTTGGAAAGTACGGCGATCATGCACGGCGATCGTTTACGGCGGGAATTGCCGTCATCACCGCTTATGTCGCTTGTCGCCCACCATAGACTGGAGGCCAATGCCAACCGAACCTTTGTTTCTACTACAGCAAAAACTTACGGACTTTCGAAGCGGTGTCAGCTCAGATTTGATCAAAGGGCTGGTTTATCTTCTCAGGATGCGGGCATCGTACACGGCGACTTTTTGGACACTGCCAAACCCTCCAAGAGTCGATCCGGCCCTGGCCCCCAATTGAGAACACTCACCAACTGACCGGCTACGTACTCCTTCAAGTCAGGGGCATCGTCGTCACCTCGATAGAATCGTGTGTGAATGTAACATACATGAGGGCTATCTCCTTGTCAAGCTTGTGACTTTTTTTCCTCATCGGAAGTTCTTGGGGCGTTGATCACAATACGTTCCTGTCACCTGATAACTACTTGGAAACCATTGCTCAAGAACGACAGATAGCCCTGTCAAGCCACTCGATCCAACTTTACGGGCAGTCGTCGCTCGCAATAGCGCCTGAGTAGGAAGCGTCACTAAAGTCGAACCGCCTTGTTGTATCCATCCCCTGCGCCCTCCGGCTCCAATCTTGAGCTGTCTATCCTCAGGGATACTTGCTTGATATTCGCACAGCGCCTCGGACGCAGGGATGTCGTCTCGGTGCATTCAGGAATGAGTGGAGATTTGTACGCCTGTTTCGGCCTTCTATGAATAAATCCGACGTCCCTGGAGAGGGGTATGACACGATAGATATCTCGAGCAGCCCTTCATATATCCAACCGTATTGGTGATCGTGCTTGAACATCGCGGTACACCCAAAAAGGCGATGCAACCTCAACGTACGCATAGCCACCGCACCATAGTTCTGTATGCGCTGTGTGGCATGTGCCTTGCACGAAAGTAGCGTTTACCGACTTTCGACGAGTTACAGGAGACTGCCGGAACTGCGAACGTCAGGCTGTTGGATACGCCGTTCTTTGCACGACTCCGTGCACGCGGAACCGACTACGCGTCATAATGAAATGAGGTGCTCAAACACCAAATTGTCATGCTCGACAGTGTGATGCAGACGGAGACCCTGCGGGCGTGAAAAGCACCTACGTGGAATATCCCAAGGGTGAAGAGTTTCGTTATCTCGAGGGAGCGTGTCTCGTGCTCCGACAATTTCTCCTGTCTCAGGCAACGGTCTTTATCAAACGAACTCGACTACTGCCCAGTTATCCTGACGGAGGTGCAATGCTGTTCGCTCCTGCGTACCCACGGGCTGGGAAACTCGAAGGTGGGATCTTGGTGGTACCCGGATACCGCGCTGACTAGGCGGCGGAGCCTTCGAAACCCCCATGGGCCAGCGCGGTTGGTCCTGTCTGTGGCTTTGTGGCCGAACACGTTACATTATCCACGTGAGGCCTGACGTACATGGCTGCTCGAAAACTGGACTGCAAGGACTGGTCGCGTCAGGGGAATTCCCCATCAGGGAAACGCGGCAGGACGCACGACTTCCAACGCGCCCTATTACCCTGTGTGCCTGCGCCTGTATCTTTCCGGGCCGTTGGCATGGATTGAATTAAGCGTGTGTGTACGATGTGCTGCACCAGAAGCTCACGTACGGTACCGAATATCTTCATTTTCTCTCGAAATATCAAAAGGAAGCTCGGACTTCGACAACACGAGAAAGAACTCGTCGAGAGCGCGGTCCCGACCCAAGGTAGCACACAAGTTGGCCGTTGTGAGCGATAAGGCGATACGTGGGAGCTCAAGAAACGGCTTATAGTCAGAAAGGGTTTGGGAACGATTCGGGGAGCGCGCGGAAAGGAAGTAAGCTCACTGTTGCTTACGGGGCACTTATAAGCATTCAGCCTCGAAAAAGGTTTCACCGATGTGCAAAAAGAAAGACTATCAGTCATTCCGCGATGTTTTACATCATGAACAAGCGTCCATATACGTCCCAGCTTTGTTCAGAAAGGGAACCTAGGCCCACTTGAGGACATCCTCCTTGCTTGGTCCTGCAGGGGCGTCCGATGCAGCGAGGTTGCACTGGTGAAAAACACGAATCTGGTCGGGCTTGAGAGCGCCAACGACGGTGTGCATGAGACCCCGATTGTGGAACAGGACGAGGTCGTTCTCTTGCCAATCATGGGGATACACGAGCTGGTCCGCAAAGTGAGAAGGGGAGCAGCGACACACGTGTGAGGGCTTTGGTGTCGCTTTTACTGGGCGTGCACACGTACATGCGGCGCAATGGCAGGTCGCTGCATCTTGTAGAGCAGCGTGCGGACTTGAACTAGGTCCTTGATGCGTGCACCGTCTGGATATAGTGCGCTGTCGCGATTCGCGCCGGCTGGGAGAGGCTCCACGACGAGTTCCTGAGCGCCACACGGGTGAGCCTGCAAGTGGAGATCCCCCGTGACCGGGTTTCTCCACAGCTGCAATGATAGGCAAACGTTGAGCGTAACGCTCCTGTTTCTCGGGCCAGCGGAGGGAGGGCTCACCATGGGCAATGTCTCAACTTTGGACTCTTCCCAATCGGGAAGCTGTGATGGGGGAAGCTCGAGACCTTCACTTTCTATTCCCAAGCCGGTCGGCAGAGCGCGAGCTGGAGTCATCCAAACAAAGGGGTGAGGGGCGTACCGCACCGAGGTTCTTACGGCAAGGCTCTTGAGCTCTGACGGAAGAAGTTTAAACATAGTTTTGCCGGAGATGAACGCTGTAGCCGCAAGAGAGACTGGTAACTCATCCCCGGTTCCGTCGTCATATCGGACGATCTGACGATCGCCTTTGGGGACCTTTATCGCATAAAGTGTCGTTACGCGAGGGGGATTGTATTCGTACAGGGCCGCGTCGAAATGCCATCGGTAGAAACGAGTATAGCCCCTAGCCTCGTCTTCCTGGGAGACACGAGTCTTGTGAAAGGTGGTGTGCGAAGAGTGTTTGAGGGCAGCGGTGGCGATTCCATCGTGATCAGTCACGGTACCATTTCCGATGAGTTGAACCTGAGGTACGCGAGGGATGGTCTTGAGATATGGCTGGAGGATGGACCCCTTGGTAGATTCAGTCTTGTTGTTGCCGTGCCCATAGCTCTCAGATTCTGGATCGAAAGCCTGAGGATGGATGGTGAGGCGACAAAAAGCAAATGATACAGGGGAAATTACCTTGGCGAGTGCATACTGTTGTTCTGGAGAGAGTGCCGCATTGCGGAACAAGAGGGCACCGTACTGATGGGTGACGCAGGTCAAAAACGTGTGAGCCGTGTTACGATACTTGCTCTGCTAACCGTGTAAAGCGCGTCGTGAATCTCGGCAAACTGGGCATGTGTGAGCTCAGCCGGGTTGGCGCCCTTGACCTCGCGACCAAAGTCAGTAAAGTAGGATGGATCTGCTGAGGCAGGAAGTGGTAAAGGGGTCAGTTCAATAGCCATGATCGGGTTTGCGATACTACGAACAACAGAAATGAATAGACGCACTGCGTCCAGCGCCGGTGCACTGTCCTGGGTGCGGTCTAACGTAATAAATGAATATCACCGGGAGATGCCATGCATACAACAGTAAAACTGCACGCAAAATGTATTTCAGACCGAAATGAGTTAGCCATTCAGCTGACATTCTGTTACATGTTGAAATTATTATTTAATTTAGCTATTATTTAGCATATACTTTGCTTTTCATGTTATCAGAGGTCTAGACTCAGTCCCTTCAGAATTTCTGTTTGGTATGTCCTTATTTAGATCTTTCTTTGTTTTCAAGTCTAGATCATGACATTACCTTAGGTGAAATGCTTCTCTTTAATCACCACTTCACCTTCTTTTCCTTTTCATATACAGTACAGTGAGGTGCAAAACTGTCACAATATTTGATAGTTTCATGATGTATCTAATGTAGTACAGTGGCTCAAACAATTGTCTGCATGTTTGCATGTTTTGTACAAAAAGCTCCTAACCCCAATAACCCCTAACCCTATCTAAACTATGGGAGGACAGAATGATGTACCTACTCATGACTCTCTATGGGTCCAAGGATCAAGAGATTTGAGCAAGATCTGAGTGAATAGTAGTCATTTCAAAATGACATATTATGTAGACAATTGTTTGACTTTAAGTTTTGATTATATATATTAGACCCTGCATGTTGTAATATCATTACATACATTTAGTAAAGGTTCTTTTATGTCATCTTTATGTCACTATGTGTCAGCCTACTATATAAACCCTCACTATTCTATGTTTATTTTCCTATCATTACCATGAAACCTGGAATGATCCTCAATGCCAAGTGTAGGGGACTTGGTACTGGGAGAGCTTTAGGGATGGTGGTAGAGGAGAAAGTTTGAGGACTTCAAGACTGGGGTTACCAGGCTTGAGCCTCAGGTTTATATACATGTCTAAGTATTTGTACACATTTGTACAAATGGCTAAATAGAGTAAATAGGGTGAAGGATTATTAGGTAAATAGGATGAGTCAATGGGAAAAGCATGAGTAAGGATGTGTCATAATGAGTCATAGGGCATAGGATGCATGAGTCATGTGGGAAAGAGAGTCATAGAGGATGAGTCAATCATCTGAAGGGTCGGAGATCTAAGGATAAGATAATTGTCTGCGATAAGATAAGATAAGGTCATGTGATTGACCTGATAAGATAAGATAAAGAAAAAGAAATAGAATAAATGCCTTGGAGGGAGCACTTGTAACAAAACCCATTTCTATTTCTCAAAGAGACAATATCATCTCTCTCTCCTCTCATGGCCTTTCTATCAGGTAGATTGCTTCTTAAACCAATCTAGGGAAGTCTACAGTGGCCTAGGTGTTTCAAGAACTTCAACCAGCAAGGTCTAGACTTCATGCTGGTCACCCTTTCAAGCTCTCTAATACCAACAAATGGGCTATTGTATAGCAAATTATTACTGGCAAGGCTCAAAATGCTATGCAAGCCACTAAATTCATCAATTCTATTGTTGACTCTCCTGTCTCCTCACAGACAGTGAGAAATACCCTCAAAGAAGCCTCATTAGAAGCTATAGTGAAGAAAAGAAACCTCTCCTCTCAGCTATCTATAGAAAAAGGAGATTAGCCTTTGCAATAAAGTACCAGCATTGGACTGTAGAGGACTGGAAGAGGGTTATGTGGTCAGATGAGACCAAAATCAACAAGATTGGGTCAGATGGGCAGGAATATGTATAGAAAAGGAAGAGAGAGGGGCTAATTTCTGTTATAAGTGCTCCCTCTGAAAGGCATTTGTCCTATTTCTTTTTCTCTATCTTATCTTATCAGGTCGATCATGTGTCCTTATCTTATCTTATCTTATCACAGACGATTATCTTATCCTTAGATCTCCATTTTCCTGGATGATTGACTCATCCGTTATGACTTACTTTCCCACATGACTCATGCATCCTAAGCCCTATGACTCATTATGATGCACTCTTACTCATACTTTTCCCATTGACTCATCCTATTTACCTAATAACCCTTTGCCCTATTTGCTCTATTTAGTCATATGTACAAATGTGTACAAATACCTAGACATGTATATAAACCTGAGGCTCAAGCCTGGTAACTCCAGTCTTGAAGTCCTTGAACTTTCCCCTCTACCTTCATCCCTAAAGTTCCTCCCAGTACCGAGTCCCCTACACTTGGCATTGAGGGTGTTTCAATTTCTAGAGAGGTCAAAGATATAGTCAAGTTTGAAGAAGGTTCACTGATGGTGTAGGAGTGCATAGGGTGGAATGGTGTTGGGGTTTTGAGTGAGGTTGAAGGATGGATGGATGCTGAACAATATGTGACAATTTTGAAGACAGAGTTACTTCAAAGCATGAAAGAATTTAGAATTCCAAAAGATGATATTATTTTTCAATAGGATAATGATCCAAAGCATACCTCTAGGAGAGCTCAAAGATAGTTTGAAGGGCAAGATATCAAGCTTCTGGACTGGCCTGCACAATCTCCAGACCTCAACCCTATTGAACACACTTGGAATTACCTCAAAAGGTGTCTTTTAGCCTATAAGAATGCTCCTATGGGAGTCCATCAATTGTGGGAAAGAGTGGTGATAGAATGAGGGAAGATTTCTATGAAACAGTGTCAAAAGTGGATAGAAAGTATACCTAGAAGGATAGAAGCAGTCATTGAGGCCAAAGGAGGTCATATCAAGTACTAGATACTTGGATTTTTATAAAGTCAAACAATTGTCTGTGTTATGCTTGGTAGCCTTTACTTCCAAAACTTAGTACCAGACTGTATTTATACTGGGCCCTTAGGCCCTAATTCAATAGCAGTTCAAGGAGTCTCTACACCTGAGTGGCTCTTCACCTTGCTACTACAAGAGTTCATCACCACTACCTACCCTTGATTCAAGCACTGCTCCCACTCTGACTGCAAGACTCTCCTACCACCATTTGAGTACAGAGTGAGTCTCACACTCTATACTTCATCCCTTGGCTGTCTTTCAGTCTGCACTCCTGTTTGAGAGTTTAGCCTTGATTTCCAAAAACAATATTGTCAATATGCAGACACCCTGAACCCTTGATCCTTGATTGAAGCTCTTGATTCTACACTCATTGCTACCCACACCAAGCATAACATTTGAAGGAATGAAGCTAAGATTTGAATAAGACTAGCTTAGAGTACATGGTACAGAAAGCTGAGCCTTATATACTCTAAGGTATTGTGCATGGACTAAGCTGTATATGTGTCAAGAAAGGAAATTGTATGATAAAAGAAATCAAGAAAGAACTGAAAAAGAAAAAGAAGTCTGAGTTGGATCAGATAGTGTGTAAGTATATATGACAAGTGTTCCATAGGATTGGATCTACACATAAGAAGAAAAGAGTAATCATCTGGTTGCATGGACATTGACATTGGCTAATCATAAAGGAAAAGAAAAAGAAGCAGTGTCCAAGTAGCATGATAGAGGAAACATAACAGTCTGCTTGACATGTCGTTTTGAAATGACTACTATTCACCTAGATCTTGCTCAAATCTCTTGATCCTTGGGCCTATGGAGAGCTATGAGTAGGTACATCATTTCATCCTTCCATAGTTTAGATAGGGGTTAGGGGTTATTGGGTTTAGGAGCTTTTTGTGCAAAACATGTAAACATGCAGACAATTGTTTGAGCCACTGTAGATGGCATGAACATGAACATGCTGGCTAATAGACTCAGTTCACTTTTTCTGATGCTCTGACTAAGCAAGTCATGATGAGCTGGCAAAGCTTGATTTAGTGTGAATTTAGTTTAAATTAATCATTTGCCTTTTTCCTGATAGGCTTGGGCTCAACAAGTGAAAGATGATTGTACCCTGTTGGTTTTCATTTTGGTTCTATGCATTATGTCCTGATTCTTGGACCACAGAATACAAAGCAGGACAGAAAGTTCCCGAGTGTCAGGGGCTCTCTGTGCCCTCGAACAATGTACGAGCAGGACTCAAGACGACCGACATCCAGTGATTGTTGTGCCCACTCGAATCTGCTCTGCACTTCGAACTCGCGCGCATCCTGCTTGAACCAAAATACACCTCCCCCCGTTATTACCACTCCATTCTGACATTGTGTCGCCCAAACGTCGACTCGGATTCGTCTGCCTCGGCGTATGCTGTGACAGTGCTCAGAGTCGGTCGACAGCGTTGATCTCCTTTCTTTCAGCCGCTTGATGGTGATACCTTTCTGTTCACTTCGCACCCACGTAGTAGTACCATTCAAGTTGCTCGCAGGTACTATGCTTCGCACGAGTCGGCAAGGTCCGCGCAATCCGGTTTGATACGTGCGCCGGCAACAAAAGGAGCTCACCTGAGACACCGCCGACAAATTACGCCCCAGAGACGGCTCCCAGAGCCCGTGTTTCAAAACCATGAACTCTTTGCGCACTTCCACTTTTTGTTCGCTCGGATACGGGAAAAAGAAAAGTCTGTGTTGTCTCAAAGAAGTCGTGTCGCAACCCCATCGTTGGAAAAATTGGCATCGTTGTCGGAGAAGAACGCGTTGCAAAATTTGCTCCACGAAAGCGGAGGGAATATTGCAAACATTCTTGGGATAGTGGAACGGGTACCCGTTCATCTGCGTTATATCTTTCCGCAGCGTCCAGCTTCATCTCGGTTTCGCGCTTCCCTCTGCGTTCGTATCCTCCCGCTCGATATGGGAATGTCGGATCGGCCGCCAAAAATCCGACGCCAACACTAGAACGCCCTGTTCATCCGTTTCCGCGCGTCGTGTCAGAAAAGACGCTCAGAAGATCCGTCACCGTCCTTGTCCGATTCATTCTCGTCGGGCTCATCGTTCAGAGTCAACAGCCACTCAGACCATTTACTGTGTTGCGTTCACTTGATCGTACAACAGCTTACACTATCGAAAAGCAAAAAACATCATCATGGGAATACCAGCCTTTGTCGGTCGCCAATCCTCGCTTCTGTGAGCAAAACGTCCAAACAAACAGCCCAGTCAGAACGGCACAACCGGGTAAACTGTGTCAAAGGCGAAAGCGTACCCGCTACTCCAGACATGGGGATATGAAAGCTACTTTCCACCTCCATCACTAGTTCCTCCTTTCAATTGTTCCTTGGCCTGTCTGAAGGTGGTGTTGGGGAAGTTAACCCTGTTCAAGCCAGAACCGCTGACCTTGCTTCCTGTCGCGCTGCTGCTTGTGCTAGCGGAGGTACTAGTGTTGGTGGTACGACCGTTGGTAGTGTTAGCGGTACCATTAGCGCTGGTAGCGTTACCGGCATGACCGTTGGTGGTATTGCTACCGTTCGTCCTGCCGCTTGTATTACTGCCGCTTCCAGCAGGAGGCGGGATGGTGGACGCAGGTGCGGGTGCGGATGCGGATGCGAATGTGGACAACGAATCGAGGGAAGAACCTCTGTGTTCCGTCGCCCAGGCGCCGTTAGCTCGAGCCGGGGGGGCACCATTCGCCCTTGGCGGATTGGCGGGCGGAGTAGGATCAGCCCTAACGGCGCTGTGCGAGGTGCCGTTGATAGACGTCGTCACAGGAGTGGAGGTAAGAGTAGGGGTAGTGGGAGCGGGGGCAGAGCGCTGTGGACCAAGGCTGAAGATCTCGCGAACGAGGGTCTCTACCGTTGCGTCATCAAAGTCCTCGGACGTAGGGGAGCGGATCCCACGTCCGAAGACTTGCTGGCGCAAGCGTTCGCGAGCCTCGGCGAGACGGATTACGGTCTCCATCCCGAGCCTGTTGGCTTCAGGCAACGTCAAAGGCTGATCCTGTTTGCAGACGGCAATGTAGGAGGGAACAAGATAAAGTCGGCTGATCTTATTCTCTTGATATACCGCGATCTTCTCGACAGGATCTATTTCGATCTTCTCCAGCTCACGAACGGACAGCTCCTTGATATTGTCAAAGGTCCAGCGATCAGCGAGCTGAATTATTTTAAGCCACGTCTCGAGGGGCGCATCGTATACAGAGTATTTTCTGTTTGTCCATTAGCGAACGCCAGGAAGTGCGGGAACATAAAGAACTTACGGGTTGTAAAACACCCAGAGGAAGCGCGCAAAATCTTCACTCTTGACGTCGTCAAGTGCGTACGCGTTCTGGTCGGTTGAGCCGCGCTCCTCGCCAGCGTCGGAGTCGCCAAGTATCCGACGGAAGAACGGGGATTCACGATAGAAAAAAAAACTGTGTATGCGATAGATGTGGTTTTCGACCTGCGGTCGGACATCAGCGTTGGGTCTGGAGAACGCAGAAACATTGAGACAGACTCGGACAGTCATGTCGCCTCCACGCAGATAAAAATCTCTGTGCTGAACGACTCGAGAGACGCCGTCGGGACTGGCCATAGCTTGAGAGAGGGAAGGTGGAGGGGAGAGAGGGGACTTGGTCCTAAGGGCAATCTTCGACGGAAGTCCAAGATATATGTTTCTTGGTCTCGGCGCCGGAAACCAAGGTTCGTTTCGCCGTACACGTGCTGGAAACACGTTGCCCATTTGTCTTCTTTATGTATTCCCGCAATGCCGGCGTGCGCCTCCGTTGCGCGAATTCCAAGTACGGGTTGCCGGGAACACCGCCCAAGGAATCATGTACGTTGGCGCGCCCTGGCATGAGGTATTTCTCTTCATTTTAGTTCACTTTTACGGTAATCCGGGCTGAGGCGACATCGAGGGAGACGGGAAGCTTGTGGCATGGACTGGGATGGGACATCAGGAATGTTACGCTACGGTCATCCCCCGTATCTCCACCTATCTCGTAGAGACCGGCGTAACCCAGGCTGAAGGGTATTCGAGGACACCCGTTGATCCGACGAATCCAGAGGTATTATGATCAGGACACAAATCGTCACCCGCTCAGTTGCAACTTACATCATATCTCATTTGCGCCCGCTCATTCAGGATGCAAGGGATAGTCGCAATAGCTATACTCTCCTGATGTCCGTCTCCGGGGGGGATTGATCAGTAAAGCAGTTTCATTTCGGCCGGCCATAGCTCTTCTAGGGGGTCGAGGTGATCGCCGTTAGCGGATGAATACCAATCAAAGAACTTGTCTGCGATGAGACGGTGTTAGCAAGGGCGTTCGTCGCATAGCACAAGGACTTTTTGCTCCGGCTAGGTCTAGGAGAAATAACTACGATCACGGTCTGCAAGGGTGACACAGAGTCGACAGTACAGACCGCAGGGCGCACCGACGTGTTTTTCGCAGTGTGATGCGACGTGCAAGGTCGTCGACACCACGCTCTCCACCTTCTTCCTCACACACGATCGACGCCGTGTGGCTACACAGAATTGAGCACCCGTCGAAATCCGCAAGCTGAGCAGAAGCAGTGGCGTATATCGAATGTCAAGATGGGCAACATGGACTCCGAGGTGTAGATGAACGAAGCTTGCTGGTCTCTCATCAAGGTGGGCATGCGCAGGATAAACCGGGGGAACGCATGCGCGGAACATTCCCGTTTTGCAGTGCATCTTGCAGTGATATGCCAAACCTCACGCTACGAAGGCACTGAACGGAGTGGATGAAAGAAGAGGGTGGCTGTTGCACTCGCCTCTGCCTTTCTCAGCGCTCGACAATTGTGCTTCAAGTTCGTGTGCGCGATTAGCCGACTTTACGTGACCGACACAATACCGGAGCGCCTGCCACTGCGACGAGGCCACGCCGCAAGCGCATGTAGCTGCAGGCGAGTGGCAGGAACAACAAAGGCGCCTTCGATCCGTACTCCCTCGCTGGCCACTCTGTGCCTCCATGTCTAGGCTTGCCCTCTTCTCTGCTGCACACATCTCCAAGTGGGACGCCCTTCCCGAAGAAACCCTCGTCCGTGCCACACAGCCCCGACGTGAGCTCGGGGCAACGACACGGACATCGGTCAGCACCGACGTTGCGCAGGATGCAAGCACGACGACGAGAGACAAATCACGTGGTAAATATGTGCATTGTGTTTTCTGCCACGCCACCGTTTCTGACTTGACTTGAACGACTGCTTCTTGTGGTGCCAGACTCTATGGCCGTCCGGACGCATACTTGGATCACCCTCTGGTTCCTCTTGACTGCACCCGTCATCATCTGGGATGCCACCTACTGTTTCTTCAGGCATGTCTCGTGTGCTTGTTGCTTACCTGGTCTCACCATGATAATCCAGGCCGCGCTCCATGATCGGAGGGGATCTCCACTGGGTTTGGGAGCCATATGGAATATACCAAAACGTAGATTACGTGAGTTTACCCCATAGTTCTAGCTCACACATTCACGATCGACGTGGTATAGGTATACGGCTTGAGGGCCCTAGAGGAAAATAGCGGGTTCCCCAACGCACAGTGTGAGCATTCTTCTAACCCATCTACAGTCCGTCTAACTTTCGAGTGCGCGCGTCTTCTCCACGCAGCCCTTCTCAATTTGGTGGAGACTACGTTGAACGTCACCTACCTTTACCTCACACACGTGTCTAGCTGGTCTGGCGCACCCTTGATTGGATTTGCTGCAGCAACGATGACGTTTTCAAAGACGGCGCTTTATGTAGCGCAGGAGTATTATTGCGGTGGATGTGCAGTCGGGCACAACGCATTGGGTGACTTGTTACTCTACTGGGCGCTGCCGAACGGGTACGCGTTCTTGCACTCGTCGTCCGTTGGACAAGTGTGTACACTATGTGCTGACGCTTATCTCTCTTTTTCCTTCGCTCTCCGGATTTCTGGTGTGGTCTGATTCTGTGGTAGGCTTTGGCTCTTGTTCCCGAGCATAATCGTATGGCGCCTTGGTGGCGACATCATCGAGGCACTCTCTGTTGCCTCACAGAGCGCACGTCGGGCTGTGTCTGGAAAGACGCAGTGAGCGCTCAGGTTTACACATAAAACGCATTGCCCGACGACGAACTCGTCGGACATTCGGATAGGGAGAACTAGGACAAGAAACCCCTCTGCCTTTGCTCGAAGACTGCGCTGCCGTGCAAGTTAACCCTGATAAGTGCTATATATATATATATGGGTTATATCGAGTACAACTTTGTTTTTTTTATATTTTATTTCTCGCGGAATGCATGCGTCCTGGCTGAACAATAGGAATGTATTGGAATGGTCATTCCTTTCTCAACTACTTGATTATGTCCCATGTATTTTGCTTGGCATCAGCACCCGAGTTCTTTTAACACTAGGTGGCTAGACCCACGTCTATTTCAAATCCGCACCGATCTTTTTTTTTTTTGCCTGTAGGCAACACATGACGTCGTCTGTAGTCTTCATTCTTCCTTCCCAGGTCGACCTATCTCTTCCTATTTTCGACGTACAATTGACCAGCCCATCGCTGGGACCCCATGAACAAGGCAAGTTCCATGTCCCTAGAACAAATCAATTTACGAATGCAAGTGGTAATAAGCAAGTCATTATACAGGACGTTCTATGATGTCTAATACGACGATCTTTCTGACTGACCGATAAGTGTAGATTTGGTTTACATCGTCTAAAGTCGACTATGATTCGGTTGAGAAATTGTGCTGGACTCTGACACAGTGTACGTGGGCCGCGCGGCTATCAAAAGCTTCGTTTTGCACGAGAATTTCTCTGCAAAACATCCTGTCAGTACCAGGTTACATGGTACATCTTCTCAGTGATTCAGTTCGTACGGAAAACATCGTGGTTGTTTCCGGGTTTATCGGTGCAGTGATCTCTACTGTCCGTTCGCGGGGAGCGCGTGCGCAATATCATTGCTGAAGAAGCAATGCTCTTTCTGGAACCGATTCACGGCAATGTACCACGATTTTATCTTGCTGGTGCGTCTTAAGGTTCCCTCGGTTGACCTTTGTGGGTTTACGAGCAGCTCTCATACGTGGTTCAAACGATGAATGCTTTGATGGCTGCGTTAGAGCGGTCCGTCACTAGCTTTAGCTCGTACAAGTCCTGCAACCACTCTTCTCCTCCACGCTGCCATCAGATCGTGGAACTGGCAGACAGTGAGGGCGATCGTGCGACAGGATCGGTGTATGGGTCAGATCGAAAGCCACGAGGTTGTGATACTGGGTGATCACCACTCAGTATCCTAGACGGTACACATACTGATTATCCGGAATCAAGTGCTCTCCTAACCTCGCTCTTGGGCTCTAGGCGATGCGCGTTCGCACTTTTCAACGAGGGCCGTATGCTACCAATCATTGTGCGCCCCGTAGTCAACAAAGACCCCCACGGATACCTACCCGGTCTGACTGCGAGATGAACGCTGATGACCTGGCAGTGGAGATTGCTTGAACGGCGGATTACCAAAGAAGGCACCCCGCGCGAGACGGATGTACTTGGAAGTGCCGCCTGACGCCGACAGACAGTGCACTGAAGCTAACAATGTACTGCAAAACTACACCCACAACACTGACCGTCGTGGAAGATTCGTGCAAGTCCTTCCAGTCTGTTTCTCATAGGTTATAGCTCCTGAGACCCCCGGCAGAAACCCTGGCGAGCGAGGTGATATATCCCGTCTCTAATCTATCATGGCCGTAAGCTCTTCGTCGAGTGGCATGCCCCCGACAACTAGTACGCGTATGATGCATCTCGACCAACCCTCTTCGTCGTTCACGGTGATTCTTCAGCCAGAAAACCAACATTTGCTGTGCGTCCGCCCCCTCCAAAGTCGTTTCCAAGTCAGTTACGTTTTGGGGATACTCGTCCTTTCTGGTTTAGTCGTCTTTTACCATAATTTTGTTCACCAAGTCTATGTGATATCCGGCCGAGTTGACAACCCAAACGTTTTCTTGCCACAAGACTCTCACGCGTTTCGCTCTGACGATTGTTGATATCGATTCGCTGAGGCGAAGCGCGAGTATAACGGTAAGCATGCTGTTTTAGTGTCTAGGTGGCAGGATCTCCATCTGAAGGAAGCGTAGCTCTGTCCCGTGAGCACGTGACACAGAACCGTGACGGTCCACGGTCAATTGTACGGCCAAGCTACCAGCACTATGACCCCTGACTGGCGATGCGAGTGGCAAGTGCCAAGGGGACAAGTGAAAGGCTCGGAGACCAGGACACACTATCCCTCATCACCGACGGCATCCACCTCCACCGCCCGTTCCATATGGTTCAACGAACGGTACACATGTTTGATTAAGTAGGCCCAGCAACGGAACTTGTTTCACGGGTATGTTTGAACCGTCGTCGAGCGAGAGGCTCTACAACGAATACCCATCGCTCAACACGGAGTTCGAAGGACTATGTCAAGACGAGTGAGTTATAAACAGGAGAATTTTGACCCGAAAATATCGAAACACATACATGACCATCATCCAGACTTGATATTCTCGGTGCTTCAGAGTCTTTCGGTCGAAGTAGGCTAGGCTCATGTTGTCCGGTGTGACATTCTGTGACTGACAAATGTCGTAACTGATAAAGTCGCCGTAGGGAATAAAGCAATGTAATGTCAAGACCACAGGATGAAACGTATCGCCACGATCCGCGGCGCGAGTGAAGTGAAATGGGCGGCCAGTAACGTACCTAACCCAGAGGATGTCAAATGCCCCGTGCAATTTACCCAATCAAGGTTTCGTTTGCAAGTTCAGATCATGATCCAGCTATAGCTGGGTTTCCCCGACATGACCCTCTGCACGCCGAGACGGTGATATATATGGGGTTTGTGCGACGTTGACTGTAGTGAACCACCGATGGATCCAAGCGGAAGTATGAGCAAGCTCCCTGCATAAACAGGGAGTCAGTCATCCCACCCATGCGTTGTGACGACCGCTGCAGCCGTCATCACCACGAGCACCGTGCGAATGTCTGTCTTCCAACGGGTTCACGTTGGTGCGTTATCGAGGACACTCTTTCCACAGTTCAGAGACATACGAGCGCCAACCAATCGTTTATACATCCACACGCACACATCTTGTTTGAGCCTGTCCATGATGAGGAAGACGGGTGAATGCGCGCTATGCTACGACGATCGCCCCCAGACAAACCACAGGGATGGCGTGACGGTGCTACTTCTCGTCGTTTCTGGAACCGCTTTGGTCCCCGGCCCCCGAGCTTTGCTTGGCATGCTCGCGGCGATCAGCGGTGCTCTGGGCACGCGCTTTGAAATCCTTGTTCTTGCCCGCATGGTCCTGTGAATCCCCAACCCGCGTCATGATATCAACGACCGACAGTCATCACGCCCATGGACGCAGGGAGACGCACCGCATGCGCCTGGATGCGGGCGGCAGCATCCTTGTCCATGTAGTGGGTTTCGTTGCCACCGGCCATGTCGACAGTCTCTCTTTGTTATGGCGGGGGTGTGGGATGGAATGGGAGGACAGGTCGTGTCTGTGGAACGCGCGAGGAACGGTAGGGTATATATATTCTGAGGAGCGGTCTAGGGGCGTCATCTTCGTGCACATGCGATCGTCCGTCGCATCGTCTGCTTGGGTTCCACGACCACACGCTCCGCCGTATGGTTACCGACTGCGCCTCTTGTGTTCGATGACGGACATGCTCGCGCGAACGCCATCTTTGCACGCACGTATACAGCATCGCATTGCACTCGTACGTGCACGGTGTCCATAATGGCTAGAGAACATCCTACGTCGGAGAACGGATTTCGACGGGGGGTCGTCCCGCATCGGATTCTCTTGACCGACGTACGTACAGAACCAGGCTGGCCCGCCGCCGAGTCCTACTGCAAAAACCAGCGGGTCAGCCGCATTTGGCTTCGCACGATAAAAGTATAGGAAGAGGACGGAACTGAAGCGGGTGCAAGGGACTAAGACGTCAACGGTTCAACACTCGCACGTCCACGATATGTCCCGATTGCGGAGAGCACATCACCAACCGCGATGTGCGCCCGAGATGCCGGCCGAGCGTCTGGACGGGAAGAAAAAGTACAGGTGACAAAATGTTCGATGTGCGAACCTCCTCCGAAAACGTTTCGCATGTGTGGCTAGGCTCTCTCGGCACTCGAGAGACGCTTGCGAAACATCGCTCGGGAGCGGTAAATCAGGAAACGCAACTCATCGGCGTTTCTGACCGGTCGTGTGTTGGGATTCCTCGGATATAGCCCGTAGATTGCCCGGTCTACCATCTTCGACAAGCCAGGCATTTGGGCCGAAAAGTCAAATAAAGCCCCCGCCTTAGTGGAGCCTATAAAGGGGGAATGCAAAAAAGCACGCAGAATAGACGACCGCAAATTACATGCCATTCCGCCCAATAGGTGCATAGCAAAGAAAAGCGTCCTCCGAGTGTGCGAAAGACGCTACGAAATTCCGGAGAACACGTTTTTTCCTCATGCAAATGTCGATCGCTGTCGGGCGTCGATGGACACACGAATGACGGTATGTGGTCGGTTCAAGCTTGCCGCATGTGCATGGCAGTATTCGCCCCAGCCACTTTGGTGTGCGCGCGCCCCTTCGATGGCGGGCGTTGACGCCGAGAATATGCGGGCCGCTCCCGGTCAACCGTAACGCTAGATGTGCACCAGTGCCAGACCGGGAGACAACCTATGGTGGTACGAACTCTCGAAAGCGAATCAGGTGAGCAACGTCGGCCTCGGGAAAATCGAAGCTCCTCACAAAGGACGAAACGACCGAGCAGGCTGGAAAGAAAAGGGGGGAGGAGGTGGGGTGGGGTACACACTCTTTGCAAGGTCAGCCGAATGATTTTTCAAATTTCTATATTCATCTCTGTGTACCATCGCAATTTTGTGCCGAAACGGCGTCATTCGATATTCATCACCTTTGTAGATTTTGACAGTGCTCGACTGCTGATTTCTTTTCAGCGTCCGACGCGGTCACTCTCGGAAGAGCAACGTCACGTCGAGCACGATTCCAGCATCGAATCGGTCATAATACGCGCGTACGTTCGGTTCCGGTGTGACGTGGGGGGGGGGGGGGGGGGAGATCCTCGGCCACGGATCGACGCCTTCAAAACGTTCACCCACGTCGACCCAAGCAGACGATGGCAGGCCGTCCCGTAAAGTGCCGGTGGGAGGTCCTCCCGGAGGATCGCGGGTGTCGCCTCGCGCAAAAAAAAAAAAGGACCGCCAGGTGCTGTCCATGTACCGGTGCGCATGTCAAACCTCGCGCGCACCACCTGCCACGTCTGCTTGAAGCTTCGCCCTCCAGCATAGCTCCCGGACGAGGCTCAGGGGCGACGAACTCGATAGGAAGAAAGGATCGCGTGAGCGTTCCTGTCGAGTCTGCGTGCCAGACGAACGGGGTGGTGGTTCTTTTGGGGGGGAAGCCTAGGAGAAAAGTGTCGCTTGGAAAGGAACAACGTGCGCCACTCGAACGCGTACCGTGTCTCGTGTTTCCGTGCACCCTCCGCCGCCCAGGACAGATCGGCCCACGGGTAGGGGGGGGGGGGGTGCGTGCGCGTCGTCCAAGTGGTCACCGGTCATGGGTCACGACAAGCTGCTGACGGAGGGCACGTTCGAACATGGGGACGCCCCCCGCGCGTCGTCGACAAACGTGCGCGAGCACGCCGCCGTTGTTTTGTTCTCCTTCTTCTTCAGTCAGCCTTTCCTGATGGGCAGATGGGTCAACACCGTGACGCACGTGGGTTTTGGAACGAACACCCACACCGACCGACGAGGGGGCCGGGGGGGGGGAGCAAACGGGCGCCCAAGGTCCATCCCCATATATCTCCCCACACACGCACACGCGTCGGTTGAGAAACCTCGGAGATCGCCCCCCGTCCGATCGGTCAGTCGGGTCTGGTGTTCTTCCCGCCCGCGGAGGAGCCCGGGGCGCGTGGTGAGCCTGAGGGATACCGTCTGCAACCCCCCTCCCTTCCCCCCGTATGATCCACACGCCCAAACACGACATGCAACGCACCCAGGACGTGATCACGCGCGTCGAGAGGCGTCAGCGCCCACGTACACGATGGGAACCGTTGCCCTGCGAGTACGTTACGGACGCGCGTCCGGTCGTGTGACCCCCTCCACCACCATGTGTGTAGTGAACGGCGTGCTCACGAGTTGACTGCCAGTTTGGGGGCGTGCTGATCTGCAACGTGCAATACTTGTCAGCGGACGATCGTGGATGGGCCAGAGGCCCTTGACGAGGAAACAGGACCTACAGCAAAAGCCTCGCCTCGCGGTCGTCCACACACACATGACCGCATACATACACACATATCCATACCGGGCCGTTCGCCCGGCCCAACCTTGGCTGAACACCCATCGTCCGCGCAGGACGCAAAACTCTAACCGTAAAGCTTTTCCCTCAGCGCTCCTCGGCGTTGCCTTTTCTCGCCCGACGGGTGGCGTCGTCGGATCCGAGGCGTGGACACCCGCACGCGCGCGCGACTTAGCCCTGGGCCGGACGTTTCCTCGGTCGATCGTTCGATAGCGTCTCTCGCGGGTAGATACCTCCAATAGTTACCTTACAACCCAAAAGGCACCCCTAGACATCGCGCCAGGCGTAGTACCCATCCACTAACATGTACAACGTCGTCCATCGGAACAGCGCCATCGACGCACGGGCGTGGAAGAGCGCAGTCGTCCGCAAAAACGACAAACCACTCCCCAAGGGAGGGAACCGTTCTAATCCATCTCCATTTCCATCTCCATCCCGTCCCACGGCTGCGCCACGCGCCTCGCCACCTTGTCCTCCGCCACGTACTCGCGCGCGTCCTCGCGCAACACGACCCCCATCAGCTCGCCATCCCCACCGTCGTCCCCGTCGTCCGCCCTCCAGGTGCGCATGCGCGATCCGTACACCCCGTCCGCGATCTCGTCCTCCAAGCCGATCCGCAGCGCCCCAGCACCAAACACGCTCTCGTCCTCATGCTCGTCCTCGCTCCTGCTCTCCGACCCCGACCCTGACCTAGACCGCGACGGGGACGAACCCGATTTCGAGCGAACGGACGAGCGCGGCAAGGACCACCCCGCGTGCGCACGGGCCGCGTACGTCACCCGTCCTGCACGCCACCCGTCGCCCATCACGTCGTCCTCGTACACATTCGACCGGCACCGTTCCCGTTCCCGCGCCCTCGGCGGCGCCAAAGAGGACGACGACGAGAGCGAACGCGCGTGAGACGGTGGTGGCCCCGACGTCGGGCCGCCCCACGACCGCAGCGCGAGCAAGTTGCGCGCGTCGTCCTCCGTCGTCTGGCCCGGCATCGGAACACCCTCGCGGTCCGTCCCCGCATGCACGCCAGGAGGGACGTGCGTGGAGTCGTGCGACCGAGGGCCCAGAGAGGGCACACAGTAGGCACCCAGCGTCGTGCTCGCCGGTACAGAACTCGAGATGGGATGCCCGGCATGGACGGCGTACATGGGTGGCGGCGACGACAACGCGCTCACCGTCGTGGCTGGTATCCGCCCGAGGTCGTGGTGCTGCATCGAGGCAGGGGGAGGGACGAGTCCGCCGGACAGAAAAGACGGCCACAGGGAGCGATCTTCAGGCAAGGAAGCGGACGAAGGCGAGAGATGTGAGAGGATCGCGGCAGCCTATGTCAACTCGTTTGAGCGCCCGTAGCCGAAATGAGGAGAAACGACCCGAGCAAAACCAGCATGGCCTGATTTGGGGAGAAAGTGTGAAACGCACCTCGAGCAACTGGACCTGCTGGTGTTTGCTCAACACAAACTTGGACGCTTCCTGCCATTGCGGGGTGTGCTCCCAACGATGTTTGATCAGACACGACGGATGTCGGTAGACCTGGAAGCGTGCGCTCAGACGACGCGCGAGCGGTCGTGGGGGGAAAAGCGAGCCTGACCTTGGAGCAACTCTCGCACGTAAAAATAGAACCTCGTTTGCGGGCCGAGCGCGTGCCATTCGTGGTATGCGCGGCGAGCGAGGGATGTGACTGGGAAGGGGACGCAGAGAGGCGGGTCTCGTCGACGCTCCCAGGCTCCAGCTCGGACGCGGTCTTGGCAGGGGCCGCCTGAGAGACCTGGATGGGCTGTGTGCGGTGCGAGACCGTGGGTGAGGCGAGGGAGAGCGCTGCGAGGGATGCGGCGGTGGTCTGCAGAGAGGTCGGGCTGGGTGGGGATCAGAGACGGCGATGGAGGGCTGCCCCCTCCTCCATGGGGCCCCGGCCGCACGCGGGGGTACTCACAAAGGACGAGTGGCGGCATCGCGGGCATCGCTCAGTCTCCGCCTGGACCTGCCAGCCGAGGAGAGGCGCCGATGCTTGGTGGTGGTGGTCTGGGGGACGTCGGGTGGCCTGCTGGTGGCCTGTGGGGAGCGGGCTGCAGGATCCGCGATGGGGGACGCGGGAGCCAGCGGGGCAGCGCTTGCTGCGGCGATGGAGAGGGAGAGGAGAGAGAGACGAGCCTGGATCGCGGGCGGGGATCAGAACGGGGCGAAGAGGGAAACAGAGACGCACCTGGGCCATGACAAGGCGGACATGCAAGCGAGCGCAATTTCAACGTGCGTCCAAATCGGTCCATGTCCGCATCCGAACACGACTAGGCTACGACATGCACCCCGCCTGCGCTCGCCCGCCTCGGACACCGCCCGCGAGCTGGCACGCCCGTACGTGAACCCAGCCCGTGCCCGTTATCGTGATGCCACCGCGGTTAGCGTTCGAGCGTATCAAATTCACCTCGTTCTTTGCCCTGCGTGCCGTCCGGGGATCAGCGCACCTGGGAGGGGAAAACAGAAACTGCGTGGCCGCACTATCGCTCGGGGGGTGTGTTTTTCATAGCACGCTTCTTCCTCGGTCTTGCAAATTCGGGGCCAGTGCGCATGCCTGCACGCGCAGCACGCGCGCAGAGCGATAAGCATTCAGACAGGGTGATGCATGATGTGGTGATGCGTGATGGCGAGGGCCAGCTGCCCGCCGACGACCGAGGCGCCCCCCTCCTCGGAGAAGAACCGCTGCTCGACGGAACGGGGTTCCCTGTACGTGAACCCAGCCCGCAGCGAAACGAGCCGGACGCGCACATTTGGCGGCGGCGTGTCCGGGGATCGGGCGTGGGCGTGCAGCGCAGCCCTGAGCGAGCTGGCGTTGGCGTTGCGTTGCGACTCGGACTTGGAAAGCGTCGGCTTGATGCGCAGATTTGGACACCTCCCCCGTCTCGTCCGGGCCCGGTTCCAGCACACAGACATGGCCTCGTCCGTCAACAAGACCGCGCACCCGTTCGACAAGGCCCGTCTCGAGGCCCTCCTCAACCGTCGCTTCTTCTACGCCCCCGCGTTCGAGATATACGGAGGTCGAAACCCGTCCCTCGTCCGCCGCCCCCGTCGCTGACACACGCGCTCCCCAGGCGTCGCCGGTCTGTACGACTATGGCCCCCCAGGCGCCTCCCTCCAGGCCAACATCATCGCCGAATGGCGTCGCCACTTTATCGTCCATGATCACATGCTCGAGCTCGACACGACCGTCATGACCCCCGCGCCCGTCTTCGAGACCTCGGGCCACGTCGCCCGGTTCGCGGACTGGATGGTCAAGGACACCAAGACCGGCGACGTCCTCCGCGCGGACCACCTCGTCAAGAGCGTGCTCGAGGCCCGGCTCGCCGGCGATCGCGAGGCCCGCGGCCACGCCGGACAGCCCGCCAAGGAGGACGACAAGAAGAAGAAGAAAAAGGTCAAGACCGTCGCCGTGCAGCTCCAGGACGCCACCGTGGACGCGTACCAGCGCATTCTCGCCCAGGTGCGTCCCCCGCTCGTCCGAGCCCCCCGTCTCACGCGCGCGCAGCTCGACAACTTTTCTGGGCCAGAGCTCGGCGCGCTCTGTCGACAGCACGCCATCCGCAACCCAGACACCGAGAACGAGGTGGGCGAGCCACAGCAGTTCAATCTCATGTTTGCCAGCAGCATCGGCCCGACGGGCCAACACCCCGGGTACGCCGTCCCCCCCGTTGCGCACGCACGCTCACCGTGCTCTCCCACAGGTTCCTCCGACCCGAGACTGCCCAGGGCCACTTTCTCAACTTTTCGCGCCTGCTCGAGTTCAACAATGGGCGCGTCCCGTTCGCATCCGCTCAGATCGGGCGGTCCTTTCGCAACGAGATCTCGCCGCGCGCGGGCCTCCTGCGCGTGCGCGAGTTCACGATGGGCGAGATCGAGCACTTTGTCGACCCGGCGGACAAGCGCCACCCGCAGTTCGCCCAACACCGCCACGTCGTGCTCTCGCTGCTCGACCGCGCCGTGCAGGCGCAGGGTCTCACGACGGTGAGCGAGATGCCGGTCGGGGAGGCGGTCGACAGGGGCATCGTCGCCAACGAGACGCTCGGGTACTTTTTGGCGCGCATCCAGCTCTTCCTGGTGCGCATCGGGATCGATCCGAGGCGGCTGCGGTTCCGGCAGCACATGGCGAACGAGATGGCGCACTATGCGACGGACTGCTGGGACGCGGAGATCGAGAACGCGACGGGCTGGACGGAGTGCGTCGGGTGCGCGGATCGTGCCGCGTACGACCTGGGCGTGCATGCGGCCAGGACGGGGCATGCGCTGGTGGTGCGGGAGGCGCTCAAGGAGCCGGTCGTCTCGGAGCGGGAGGTGCCCGAGTTTAACAAGAAGGTGCTCGGGAAGACGCTCGGACGGGACGCGGGCGTGGTGCAGAAGATCGTGGGGGAGATGGACCAGGCCGGGCTGGTGAAGCTCAAGGACGCGCTCGCGAACGGGTCAGGCTCGCACACGCCGCGGAGATCTTGCGCACTAACCGGTCGACCCAGCTCTGCCACGATCGCGACCGACGGTGGCCAGATCACGCTCACGCCGGACCACGTGACGATCCAGCGCAAGACGTTCAAGCAGTCCAGTCCGTGCCCGTGTTCTCTGTTCGCGCGGGGATCCGCACTGAGCCGTGTCCTAGTTCGCGAGTTTACGCCCAACGTGATCGAGCCCTCGTTTGGCTTTGGCCGCATCCTGTACACGCTCCTCGAGCACTCGTTCTGGTGCCGCGAACAGGACGTGGAGCGCGGGGTGAGCGGATCGCAGCGATCAGGCGCGGGCTGACTGTGCACAGGTGCTCTCACTGCCCCCCGTGGTCGCGCCGACAAAGGTGCTGATCGTGCCGCTGAGCGCCAAGGACGAGTTTGATCCGCTGGTGGACGATGTCTGTGCGTGGTGTCCATGTGCCCCGCCGTGGTGATGTGCTGACGCGGGGAACGGGGCAGCGACGAAACTGCGCCGAGCGGGCATCTTTTCGAGGGTGGACGACTCGAACGTGTCGATCGGGAAGCGGTACGCGCGCAACGACGAACTGGGCACGCCGTTTGGGGTGACGCTCGACTTTGCGTGTGCGTGTGCGTGTGTGTGATGCGCGCGAGGCTGACGCGGGTGTCTAGCGATTCAACACGGGACGATGACGCTCCGGTAGGTGTCGCGCTGATGGCTGGACACGTGCGCTGAGCCTGGGGTGATAGGGAGCGTGATACGACCGAGCAGCTGATCGGGCCCATCGATGATGTCATTGGGGTGGTGGGCGAGCTCGTGCAGGGGACGCTCGACTGGCGGGCTGCGCGGACGCGTCTGGCGGTGTACGAGGGCGTGCAGGCGGTCGAGTGAGGGGGCTGTATGTCCTGCTGAGAATAGACGCGGTGTCGATCTGGATCGGGGGGTTCGGTGTGCGACGGGCGTGCGTCCGGGTTGGCATGCGGACGGGATGGGAAAGCAGAGGGCATGAGGCGGACGACCCTGCGAGGGCGATAAGATGGGTGCACGAGGCGAGGCGGGCCCGGATGGGGGCATTTCCTAGGAGACCGCGCGCGGGCGGTCGAGAGGGCAGGTGGATAACCGGGGACAGCTTCGTTGAGAAACACCCTCAAAATTTAGGCGACCGACTCGTCGATTGGGACCGAAAATAGCGAGATCTCAGATGGCCGCGCATCGTTATGAGAACTCGACGGCACTGCGCGGGAACGCTTCGGGTCGTATAAGTACGCCCGCGCGTGTGGCCCCCCTCCGTCCCAGCCATGGCCTCCCTCCGCCACGACAAGCTCGTCGCGCTCCCGAGCCTCTCCTGCGCCCTCTCCTCCCTCCCCCAGGCGACCAGCCTCGACAGCGTCTCCCTCCACCCGAGCATGTACGCCCAGCACGCCGCCGACAGCGAGGCCAAGGTGCGTCCCCGCCCTCCCCGCCCGGAACGCGTCTCACCCCCCGCCCACAGCTCCGAAAAGTCTTGTCCAAGACCGCCTCCGCGCCCCACAGCGCCGCACCCACGCATCCCTATGTGCAGTCTGTGTGTCCTCCCCCTTCCCCGCGCCCGCGCGCGTATCCTCACCGGGCCCCCTCCTCAGGCATCACACGCCGACTCGCCCAACTCGTCGCCGCCATTGATGATGCGCAAATCGGTAAGGGCCCCTTCTCGCGCGCGCTGGGATGTCCCCGCTCACGCGCATCGCCCCCCCCCCAGCAAAAGCCAAAATTCCAGACCTAGACCCCGGGCGCGCCTCTTTTTTGTAGACTTAGCATTCCACCCCCCC
>JBBPMG010000055.1:0-76394 GCA_038090195.1 Boletellus deceptivus
TACCACAACCCTCGGAGATGATCGAAAACCCACCCGACGTACCCGACAAGCTTTCCTTGCACACACATACTGGCACTCAAGCTCGCGGTATCCCGAGGAACAGCCGTCTGGTCCTCACCGGCAGACTACGTACACACGCGCCTGGTCCTCCTTGGGCGCATCCGGCACCATCACAAAGACTGACGAGACAACGAGTCCCAAATCTTGTCCGTCAGGGGGCCTCTCGGAAACGCCACGTGCCTCACCTTAGCTTTGCCACCCGGGTCACCGCAGCATCGCCCAAAGGTTCCCGCCAGGCTAGTTCTCGCATCAAGATTCGAGTTACCAACCCTATTTCTTCTCGCCTGTGAGCTAGAAATTTTCAAGACAACCCCAGGCCATTCACCCAGCAAACTTTACGAACGCAGCGGACCGCACCGGTTGGAAGGCACCCTGTCACGAGCCCGTGCTTCATGGACGCTCAACTGCAAGCCGTGACGTGTCTCTGCATTTTCTGAACCACTACATCGAGGCTGTTCCCCGTGCCACGTTGCACAAAGTGTGGCGACAGGCGTCAACGGCCCTCCGAGTATTCGTTCCTCCAGAGCCGACATGGCTGACCGTTTGGTGGTCATCTGCACCTCGATCAGGTCGTAGATTCTATTTCCAGAGGACTTCAAGGAGGGTTTTCCTATGAGCATAATCCTTCACGATGGGCCAGTCTTGTCTCGCTCGACCGTTTCGACGGCGCATGGTGGACAATGTTGGCGCGACTGTAGACACATGGGTGTCGTGTACAATGATGCAAGTCCACGATGATTCTTCATCCACTTGTCACAAAAGTGTATCACGGTCTTGCACAGGCCTAGTTCGACACTAGCCCGTAGCTGCGTGACGCGGGGATCGCGCTACTTGTATCTGGACGCTCCAGGACTTGTTACTGAGTCGGGTGCCCTTTTGCGTTGGCTTGGCAGGTTATTTTGCCCTACAGACACGCAAGCCGGGAAACCGATCACCAGCGGAGACATCAAGTTCAAGCAGGATAGTTCCATCGATTGTTGGGAAGCGGTAGGTCTGAACTGTGAGGGAAACATGGAAGCCTTACGGCTGCCTGTGAACTTGAAACTGTTTCAAAAGCAGTTCTGCAGCTGGGGTACTCGTTGCAATCCAGCGAGGGCTATATGCAGAAAGAGCGTTGCTTCAGACATGCACGAAATTCGGGAGCAGATGGAGATGGCCAACGTGACGGGTGCGTGGTGAGATTCTGGGAACAATGTTGATTGACATTAGAAGACGCTCTTCGTATGGCGTAAATCATGTGCTGATGGACTGGCAACATCAGAAATCAAGAAATCTGTCCGTATCGAGGTTCCAGGGCACACGTATTGCAATGCGTGGGCGGTTGTCCCACCGCAACCCTGTGCGCTCCATGTTCATTTCCGAGCCGACACTCGAGAGCATCTAAAAGAAGAGATCAGAAACGGCGTTCTGAAGTATTCCGTTGGATTACAGACAGCGCAGATGGCTCGATGTCACGCTGGTCCAGCTCCAGCAATTCTACGGGTCAGCGTCAACGTTCAGCCGAGATCCCGATCGCCGTGCCAGCTGAGGGTCTGCGGCCATTTTTTTCTCTCTTTGGGTACTTGACCCGCGGTGAGTGCCAGATAACTAGCCACCTGCCCGTGTCATTAGCTTCCTGGTGCGAAATTTCCGCTTTTTATATATAGATGTTGTGGTCACGTTGGCATCAGCAGAGTTCCCTCCGCGTTCTCCGTGTTCCTTACGAACGGTTGGAATCATCACGTATCCCACGCTGTCCTCCATCGAGCACAGACCTTGTCTTACGGGTTTTTGGACATCTTTAATATAGCCCATCTCAGTTAGATGACCTCATTTACGAGAAGCGCCAACTCTGAAATTTGAAAGCCGACCCGGAAGAGACGCTCCAGAGCAGCAAAGCCACCGAGCCTTGGGGATCCAGACGGACCGAGTTGGGCGCACGGCGACTTGAAGAGCCAAGCCCACCGTCCGTAGTTAGGCTTCCTAGTTCAGATCGAAGATCAGAAGGCGGTCACCTCTTTTCTCCGTGTTTATCGTCCTACAGGGCCGTAGCCTCTTTCCGGACAGTATGCAAACATAGGCATAGTGCGTATCGCGTAGCTGACGGTCGTTGTTATCTTGTAGGCGCATGATGGTTACGTACGATCGCACCCAGGCAAATGGTATTTCCGTGAACCACATTGGCGCCGTACGCAAGGTGCTGGCATCCGCCGCTACTGGTCCAGAGCTCAGGATCTCCAACGGCCTCTCGACAATTCGTGTCCGTATGCCTACTTTCCAGGTTCTCCGCGTTCCCCGCGAAAATCTGCTTTGCCGCCTGAGTCAATGCCCCGCGGCATCGAGGCGCAAGCAAACACATCCACTCGTCCCCCCCTCCCCGCTATCGTGCAGTAAGTAAAACTAAAAATAAGTTTAGCCGAACAAAAAGCCGCCAGTCGCCACACCTTGAGATTCTCAAGATTGCAGAGTTGCAGACGGGCAGTGCCCCGCGCTTTCCTCCTCCCCCCCCCTTCGTTCGATGACTCACTCGCGCGCGGCCGACTTGTCTGACTCGACAGACGCTTGCTAATCGAGGCTTGGAGCGTCGTGCTGCATCACATCACCGTATCTGTGATCGCAAAGCCTGTGGCAAAAGTACCGCAGTGAACCTTTTCTTTCTGATCTAGGTCACAGCACCAGACAAGGATACATGTGCGTGCTCCGCGCCCGTCCTGCGGAGAGAAGTCGTTTGCGCACCGACGGAATGGCACAAGAAAGAAAGAAAGAAAGAAAGGGGGGGCACATGCGCGGGGCTATCACCATATTCTTGCGGCCGATCATCTTGGTAGCACGTCATTCATTTCATACCCGAACACGGGGCGCAGTGGGACCGACATCGAGGACGTGAAATAGAATGAAGAGAAGGACGCGAGTTCGGCGCGATCCTCGGACTTGGTGGGGAGTACGCCGCATCGCGACGTTGACAAGCGAGTCGCACCGCCCGCCGGATCTCAACAAGGCATCGTCGTACACGAACACACGCAGGCAGGACACGGGTACGGAAACAAACGGACCACTGCGTAATCCACTGAGCAGCATCTGGGCCGAACCCACCTCGTGTCCGCCAGCCGGATGCATGCTCTGCGCGCAATCAGCCACTTTGACTGCGGCCAAGACGAGGGGGAGGATGGAACACGAAATCTGGCCCAATCGGAGAACAAAGGGAGCTGCCAAGTTCTGATGGTGTGTGATCTGCGCCACATTATACGATCATGGTGTACCGCCAGACGTTCCCACACCTGTGATATCTACCATACCCAGGCTTTTTTCTCGCGAGCGGAAAAAAGTCTCTTTCCAGCCGAGTCGTTTCTCGGCAGGCGACAGGCACGTTACATGGCGACGCCCAACTCTGGCGATCCCCACGACACGCCGCATCAGGAATGGCTCCAGGCCGGACCTTATTCCGAAACATGGGTGGGACTCGGCAAATAAAAAAGATAGTCAAGCAATGTGTGCGTGGCGTGATTCAGGGGGGCAGTGATGTAGAGTCGGTGCAAGGGTCGTTCCCGTGGGGTACCTCCCCTCGCTGTTCCATGGCTGTGAGGCTTGTCCGCATCGAAATCCTATGTATCGTTGTTTGCGCACCCACCGTCATCGCCGACACCGAAAATTGGGGATATCGATGTGTCCAAAGAAAATGAGAAACGGATCAAACGTGACTCATCTTGAGATCGCGTTGGATCACGCTCGGGCGCTGATGGATCAATCGACAATGCTGACCTTTCCAGTCTGATTTGACGGAAGCAGTCGCGTATTTCGAGCCAAGGGATTAGTAACCTCCGCTTCACGGAGGCTATCACGTATACATCACTCCTTCCACAGCAAGTGAGAGTCTACAGCATCAGTCATCGACTCATCATTTCTCTGGGTTTGGCTGCGTGATCCCAGCTCCGTCCTGAAGCGCTGTGGCCATCACGATTGGGAGAATCACCAACTTTTCCTTGTCCCACTGGAGTATGTCACATCACTCAACGCAAGATTGGACAGGACTGCAGGCCAACTCACCACGTTCTCTGTCCAGTAAAGATCTTGTTCGACTAATTTTCTGACATCTTCGATGGAGTCAACATCGTACAGTAAGACCGAGCCAACAAATTTCCTGTCCGTGTGCGCAGCGTCCTGGCTCTCTGGAGTGATCAGCCCACCAGCTACTTCTGTGTAGCGACGAGATCGAATCAGCGAGGAGGCGCGAGTCATCGCATGCATAGTGATGAATGCACCCACTCAAGATACCTTGTTCGATGTACTTGTTGGCAGCCACAAAGTGCCTCGGCCGGACGGCCATTCTGCGTGCGAGTGTTCCCTCAGCTGCGTAATCCGGGGCCCAGACCAAGTATGGACGGGATCGAGACACTGTCGCATGGAAACGTCGCACTTGCTGGGTGTGCGCGCTGGTTCGACATTCTGATGCGCTAGCGAGCCCACGGAGGGCCATCCAGGCCGGTCTGCAGGGCATCGGTGGGAAAGGCTGGCCCAGCTGAGTTTGGCCCAAACATACTCACCTGCCAAATTTGGGCGTCTAGCCGGATCAACCGCGGGCAGCAGACGGCATTCCAGAGTCGTCGCTATCTGCACGGTTTCGCCCTTTTTTAAAATGCCCACGGTTGCAGCGGCCGCTCGCTCACTCTTCCCCAGAAGCCATGGCGACCGACCAACCGTTGACCAGCTTCGTTGCCTGGGGACCTTATCACACCGACCCCGGAGCTCCCGAGCGCCGCCTCGCCGTGCGACCGATTCATCTTGATAGGATTCATCAGCTCACCAAGGATGGGATCGTCCGTGAGCACCGGCTTGCCAAAAAGACAAGGAAAACCACTGATCGATCGTGATGGCACACAGGCACTGGGGGGCCCGTTTTGACCTCGGATTCTGCCAACGCAGCCCCCGCTGATCAGAGGTTCTTCGGCTCTTGCATCATCTTTGTCGCGGAGAGTCTGGAGGCTGCGCGCAAGATCATCGAGGGCGATATATATTACACATCGGGTGTGGTGAGTGTTCTCTCTCTATGGTGCATGTCAGGGCAAGCTCTGATCGGCCCATCGCAACTTGCAGTGGGACAAGGAAAAGTTGCAGGTCCTCCCGATCCTGCTGGGAAACCCCCTCCCGCCCCTGCATTCTTAACTACCCCTTTGTCTCAACCAGGAAATGTAACCCCCAGATCCATTCGAAATTCCAATGACAAACGCTCTCGACGAAGGCTGACTCGAGCGTCAAATGGCGGTGCAACTAATCCCCGCTATCAGCTCCAGTCGTCATGTATACCGCGTGTGATCGCAAGGGACGTTTGACGAAATGCTTCACGAGAGACATCTATGGTTTCGGGTCGCATCAACGACGTTGAACGACTTTCTCGGCAGCCAAGGTTGGTGCACGGTTTCGGCTTGAAACAGTCCCTGCTTGCAGGAGATCGTCCAGCCACACTCAACCAGATTGCCGAAGGGGCCCGTCCATCGCGGAACGTGCCATAAACTGCCTTGCCAGTGGATATTCCGTTGTTGGATGGCTGACATGCAGTCGTTCAAACCCGGGACGTGTCTACCCCGCACACTGAACAGGCCGTTGGTGGTCCGCGGAACTAGGGCACATACTTTAGCGAACGAGCACGATAAGGGAATCGTGATAAATGACGCGGACGCATACAAGCAAACTCTATCAAACATTTCTGGAAACGTGAGACATCCAATGGGCGTTAAATAATTACACTAGACCGATGCATTTCGGCTATGCTGTGAAGATGATACATACATAATGTGGGTGTCATACCGGTACAAGAATAAATGATGTGCATATCGCATTCCAAAATCCGTGGAAATAACTTTGATGAACCAACAGAATCCAGTCCGGTGGTCGTCACGTAACGTTCACAAGCTCGTATGGCACAGTTGGCCGTCTCCCTCGGTCCTGGGAGCAGAACCGCTTCAGACCAGGGGAACTCCATTGCAGGTCCTCTCGTGGCGGCCGACCACGTCAGGTCGGCTGAACGGCCTTCCACAAAGGCGGCAGTTTGCTGCAGCAAGAAGGTGCCGCGAAACGATATGTCGTGCGACGTTCATCCGCTGCAGGGATCGGCCACAGTTTTCCCACTCGCAGAGCACTAGGTCCCGCTCGTGTCCGAGAAAGTGATGACACGCCCGCAGATGTTCCGCCATCTCGCGGTTCCTGCCTGGTGCGAACCCGTCGCACTGCGGGCCTCCCATCCAACGACACAGGTGGTAGTGGAAACCGAGATTCGATGGCATAGGCGTCACTGGTGCGGCAGGGGGCGTCGGTGGCTGCGGCGCAACCAAGGGGTAATAGGACATTCGTGTAAAGTCCGCGGAAGCATCAAGTGGTTGGAATGTACGCGTCATTGGATCATACACATCCGTGGTGAGGCCGCTTCCGGCTACAAGACGGTCATATGTGAGTTGGGGAGAGCGCGAGGTCCAAGTGGGTAGTGGGTTAACGTAGTATTCCTGCGAAGCATGTCGGACGATGAGCAGTCTCCAGAGTCAGATGGTAAAGAAGCCTACAGTAACGGTTGGGTCCACGGGATAAGAGAATGAAAAACTCATAGCAGGGTCCTCAATCGACGACATGAAGGTCCTAGAGTGAATCTGATCAGAGATAGAAAGGCGTTTATCCACGGGACAGACGGGTTAGAAAAGGAGGGGCGCTCGCCACTACCACTTTGCTCGAGATATTGAGAGTCGGCAGGGTATCCCACCAGGTTGCTGTGGAAATCAAGTCACGAAAGGGCGGCTTTATAAGCTCTGAAGCACACCGATTGATGGTTTGAGTCCCTCTACCAAGATCAACGCACAGCAACGGCGGGTTCCTGTGGATGGGGCTGTTCCAAGCGCGCAGCATGGTTGGCTCGGTCAGATCTAACAAAAAAAAATTCACTATGAGTGACTCGTATTCCAGGGGTGGCAGCTTTCGCAGCGCGCCGCAAAGAACGTGTGACAATGTGTTTACTGACGTCGAATGGAAAAGGTCCGGAACCGGATCACGTTTGCATGTAAAGATGAGGTTAGGTCGAGGGAGGGATAGAAACAACAGAATATGGATGTGGGCTTATAAGGCTCTCGGGTAGAGGTCCGCCAAGCTAGTTTGGGTTTGGGTGCTGTGAGGTCGCCATATTCCACACCCTATTTCCATTTCGAGAAAATCCGCCATCCATCAGTGACCCCCACGAGGCAATGGCTATATACCTGATATCGTACGGGCCAGTCCCGTCAGCACTGGAGCTTTTCCGGAACAAGTGCAGCACTACATCATCATCCCAATGAGTACCGGAAGAGACCGATTACGAATGCCGAAAGGTCCCATTAGGAAGAAAAAACAACGCAAATTCGTTCTTCAGCTATGCTGATCGAAGACCTTGGCACAAGCGAGCTGAGCTGGAAGTAAGAACCAGGAATACAACCATGCGGGAGCCAACGATTGCGATATGTTCGAACAAAACCCTGCGCAGCGGGCACAGAGAATCGCGCTCGTCTAGAAGTCGGAGTAAAGGAAACTGATTCTCTTCAATGAGGCTCTGAATGACGAAGGATCAACAAATAATGGGCAATTCCGGGTATCAGACCATCCGGAAAATGAGACGGATGACTGGACGAAATGGATACCCCAACCAAAACGAACCCCAGGAACATCGCGAGGTACAATCCACATCTAACATACCAATCCAGAGTGGAATATTCGAAGGATTGTGAGGGGGAGGGGAAGGAAGGGATGGAAATGAAGAAAAAGAAGAGAGGGTGAGAATATCAAAAGGATAGGGAAGATAATGAGAGGAGAGTGTGTGACTGGAGAGGAAGAGCGAAACAGGAAGAAGAAAAGAAGAGCAGAAATAAGGAAGATGGAGATGGAAACTGCACCACGGTCGAGGGATCAACTCCTGCTTCATGGTCTACTTCATGGTGACACAATCTCATCCAATTGTTGTATTCCGTTACAGGGGAGTCAGCAAATCCTGCTAGCGTTTTATTTCGGCGGTGAAGAGCAGAAGAAGACGTGAGAAGACCTACAGGCTATAGTCACAGCATTTATACGTCTGGTCTGCCGAATTTTGGCCGTAATTAACTTGACCATAATCGGTCGTTCCCCCTGGACGAACGTGACTGCGGAAGCATGTGCACTGGGCGTCCGAAATATCCTAGAGTCAGAGTTCGACACTCAAGGTTCGGCCTAACCATACACGATATCCTCTCCCGAAGTGCTGAGGTGGCTGCGGTACGCGCTCTCCGGACAGGGGCTTGGCATGCCACTGGCCACCGTTACTGGCTTGACTCTGGCACTGCCTGTCTTGGCAAAATCCGAAGGACCGACCTGGGAAATAGGCTACAAGTAGTGTCGCCGCAACTCAATAGAATTAACTCATGAGAATGTAATAGAGCCAGTCTGAGGAATGTTGCGTGACTACGGCGGGGACTGAGGGACATCCACAACCTTACTCGGAAAAAAACATAGGCCCGTAATTCATCAAAACTTGCGAACCAGCCTCCATGTCTCGAACTGCAAAACGGGTCTTACTTGTATTCTGAAAGCATCGAGGAAAACTCACTCGCAAATATGCCTATGCGATGATCTCCGTTGACCAATCGAACTATGGGCGATGGATTAGGGTGCACCGAAAAAAGTCGTGCAGGCGCGTACCCTGGGCTCGGCAGTTTACTCGTTTACCTCGTTCTGCGTCAGAGTGGTCAATAAACCTGGAAACATTGCCCGCATAGGTCGAATCCAAAGAAAACGTTTTATTCAAGTCAAAGACATAGCATCGGTCGCGATGCACGGCAAGATCCCTGCGTAAGGAGAATACTTGAAATTGCCAAACCAAATGGTAGCATAAAACTCACCCTCGACTCTCTACTGTGGGCTCATAGATCAACTCTCCGATGTATTCTGTTACGAGCAGCATAATTTATGCAGCGGAATGGTACTTGGGAGGTGACGAACCTGTTATCAAATCACCTGATCTTGCCGGCTCGGCCAAGAAGGATCCTAATCCCCAACTACTCTTTTTGACCTCCAGTTCCTGTCACACATGAGTATGACTGTTGCTGACTCATTTGGGGATTACGAACTTTGCGTGCTCCACGCTGAATTTGAGAGTTACGGCACGAAGTGTCATCGGCTGAAGTCCCAGGAAACGAACATAATTTTGAAACCAAACGGTTCAAGCTTACCTCTGGAAAGTAAGAGAACCTGTCAGTGGTGATAATCTTACCATACACCTAGTAACACTCACATGCATCTGCAATTTACACACAACTCTGGATCACATTCCCGGAACGCCTCAACACAAGGACACCTTTCCGTCACACAGTTCCACCTCGACTTAGTCCTCGGGCAACGGCAACCTTGCCATCGGCGGTTGCCTATACAATGTGAGTTCGTGCCAAAAGGTGTGAGAATAACGCGCGGCTTACACCCGAGAGAGCAACGACAGTTACGCTGGCAATGTGATTGATTTTTCGCACACGGACAACCAGAAGAATTGCTACAAGGGCCAGTATGGTGACAAGGATCATGGCTAACCCCAAGCTCTCTAAGCAACGATTAAAAGAACGAACCAAGACATACGGGGTGAATTGCGTCGGCTTGTTGTCTAAAATAAGGGGTAAAGCTAATGGAAGACGGGTGGACGGTTAATAGGTACCATTAAACCTCAGTATAGGTCGTTGGCTTTTGGCCTCAAAAGGCTGAGCACCACCTGAGCAAGTGGAAAATAATAACCTCTTGTAATAAAGCACCTAATTTCACTTCAACATAAGTGTGATGTTCGAAGGGATGAAATCACCTCATTGCATGGCTTGAAACACAATTCTGCAAGATCACAAGGAGTTGCACTAGGTAATATTTCAGATATAGCTGTAAACGTGTCCAGATCGGCCTCATCCCAAGACGGGGAAACCTAACAAGAATGAACACTGAGTAAGTATCCTGTAGGCGAAAAGGGACAATGAACCAACCTTTTCTATCTTGTTGATAAAACACTGATTTCGACAAGGATTCGCTGCTTCTACATAGATGTCGGTCAATGGAGGTTGAGATTTCACAGGCATCGTGTTAGGCTCAACTGTGGGTAACCTGTGATTGGTAAAACGCGTGCAGGTCGTGCTGAGAAAAGCCACACACCGTGGACACTACAGAGAGGCTCTACGCAGTTTAAGTTTGGACAGAAGAACGAATTCAAGGCCTTAAGGCGACTGTCAAGGCTGTATCTTTCTAACCACGTCGACGGAGGTAAGAATAGGACCGCTGGAATCGTATTTCCGGTCCAAAGCAAGTGGTCGCTTCAGGAGCATTGAGTACGAAGCTGAAAAGAGGGCTGATTTACTCACCGCCTGCGAAAAGTAGATAGTACCCCAGTTTTACCAGGCTGTGAGTGCAATTTGAGCGGCAAAACATTACAACTTTCAATTTCATCGTAGGTGAGACCACACTGAGCATGGAGTCTATACACCGTCTCGAGCACAATCACCTCCACTGAAAAGCTGTCATATGTTACAATGTCGGACGGTCATGATACGCACAGTATGCTCACAATCAGGATCAAAGAGATCTTGCCACGAGAATGACCCATAGTGGTGTGTGTGACTAGTTTGATCAAATGTATGGTCGTCCGCATAGGGGATAAAATCCATGTTGTCACTATCGTCGCCCTTGAACACATTGCGATGTAAAGGAGAGCATGATTCATATAGCGGATGAGGCTCCACAGATGAAGTTACGAGAATGACCTCTAACTTCACTGACGAGGCCTCGGTGACCACCCCATCCGAATACACTTCCTGAGAGGCCAACGACGGCAGGCAATTGGTTTCCAATATGATAGGTTGGAATCTATCAGGTAATAAATCGAAGGACAGACCCGGCGAACGAAGATCAGGATGCAGACACGACCGCCAGGTGGATGGTGCAGTAAACGAGGTTAAAATTTGACGACAGTACGCGATATTCCACGTCGTATATTCTGTTCGAACTTGCATGAGGAAACTTCGAACAAGTTCTGAAGGGGACATTTCTTGTCCGGAGGGTGTTTGCGGGACATCGCCCTCGTTTGCAGAGTCAGAGTCGGCTCCCATCACAAGAGAGCAAAGTCCACAAAAAACGCAGTCTGGTTAAATACAAGTCACGTGTAGCAACCACCTAATGTTAGGTCATCGTTTGCTGGCTTTCAGTGCACTCCATGGCTTCGTCTGGTGCGCCCATTCCACTGTAACTCTGGATTTCAGATGCTGAGAACTTGATGCTATAGCTGCCGGAAAGCTTTCGCGCGAGGAATTTCGTCGTCAAAAAGACCTTGATGCTGCCCGCAAAGCCGGTACTGCTCCTGCTGCACTCGATGAAGAAGGAAAGCCCATCAATCCACACATTCCTCGTACGTCTTCCATCGTCGCCCAGCATCTCTGTTCGTCATACTCAGACAATCACTTTTACTCTAGAGTATATCTCTCAAGCGCCATGGTATCTCGACACTGGAGCACCCTCATTAAGCCATCAACGCCGGCCAACGGACGATCGCATCTCCGACAAACTCGACAGCTGGTATGACCGTGGTACACGTGTCGGTCCTGCTGCCAAAAAGTACCGCAAGGGTGCATGTGAGAATTGTGGGGCCATGACACACAAGAGACAGGATTGTCTGGAGCGTCCCCGGAAGAAAGGCGCCAAGTTCACCAACAAAGACATTCAAGCAGACGAAGTCATACAGGATGTTGCGACCGGCTATGATGCAAAGCGGGATCGGTGGAATGGGTATGACCCCTCGGGCCACAAACGAATTTACGAAGAGTACGAGGCCGTCGAGGCTGCTCGAAAGAAGCTGCGAGAAGAGGAGATTGATAACCAGACCACCACCGATCTGGCTGCCGTTCGGAAGGTGGCGAAAGCTGGGAAGGAAAAGAAAGCCGCAGACCCCGACTTTGGCTCGAGCGACGAGGAGGATGCAGACGATGACAAATACGCAGACGCAGCCGACGCCGTGGGTCAGAAGCTGGACACGAAAACCCGCATTACAGTCCGAAATCTACGTATACGAGAGGACACTGCGAAATATCTCATCAATCTAGATCCTGACAGCGCTTACTATGATCCCAAGACGCGTTCTATGCGTGATGCACCTTTAAAGAATGTTGCGCCAGAAGATGTATGTCCGATTCATTCCCCCTTACGGCTGTTGACCATAGCTTCTCTAGGCCGTGTTTGCTGGGGAGAACTTCTTCCGGTACAGCGGTGAAGCACCTGAGGTTCAGAACCTCCAGCTCTTCGCATGGCAAGCTGCGCAACGGGGTAATGATGTCCATTTGAACGCAGGCCCAACCCAAGGACAGTTTTTGCATGAGGAATACAAGGATAAAAAGGAGAAACTCAAGGAGGTGACCAAGGAATCAATCCTCGCCAAATACGGAGGGGAGCAGTACCTCGAGAAGGTCCCCAAGGAACTGGTGAACGGACAAACAGAAAACTATGTCGAGTACTCTCGAACGGGTCAGATCGTCAAGGGCAAGGAGCGTGCGAAGGCACGATCGAAATATCCCGAAGATGGTGAGTTGGGTTGTTTCAGCGAGGGAGCCGGATGCCAACTTGGCCATAGTCTACATCAACAACCACACTTCGGTGTGGGGCTCGTGGTACGACGTTACGAGTGGTGTTTGGGGATATGGATGCTGTCACTCAAGCGTACACATGTCGTACTGCGCTGGCGAGGCAGGCAAAGAAGCGTCATATGCCTCGACGGCGCAAGCGCTCCTCGCATCGTCTTCGAATCCGACATCGAACCCCTCGGCACATGAGGCAGATACAGAGTCGAGAGGACGTATAGACCAGAATTACTCGAAAAAGCGCGTCGGGGAAGGCGAGATCACGCTCGACAAAGGCCGGTTGGCGGAAGCCTTGGATGAGGAGAAAAAGCGGAAAGCACGGGGAGCCGACGATGACGACCGATTCGGTAAGAGAAAGAAGGGGCTGGAAATTGGTAGCCACGACGTGACGGAGGAAGAGCTCGGTGAGTGTGGTTGGTGTGTGCGAGGGCGACTGACGGTAACATGGCCCTCCAGAGGCGTATCGGCTGAACCGTCGCAATGCGGAGGATCCGATGGCCAACTACGTCGACGGAGGGGATTCGTAGCGCTTCGTTATTGTACTTTGAGTAGTCGCTGCCGATCGCTGCCGATGCATTTTGTATTAAATATTTTGGTGCCGGCCGGTGTTTGGACTGCATCCGAAATAGGCGCACATTGACACGACTTGTCCACTTTGCAAGCGTCGTTGGTCCATGTTCTCCACGTCCGCTGCTCTCCTACTCGGACTCGGCACCCGCATCGCCCTCAACAAGTTCTTTGCCAATGCCCCGCACGACCCCAACACCCCCGACCCGTTCGGGGACGTCCTCCTCCTCGGCATCGTCCAGGGCGTCGCCCTCTACTACACCCTCATGGAATTTCGCGATTTCGCGTTCGTGGTCGCGTTTGCGATCGCAATTCGCCTCGTGATCGAGTTCATGACGCTCCAGGACGTGACCAAGTGCGCAACGACGCTCCTCGGCGTCGCACTCGGCGTCCTCGTCACCGACATCGCCTCCCAGCTCATCGAGGACGGCTACCTCTACGACTTGAGCGGCGCAGGAGACGCCGAGAGCGACTGCGAACAGTCGGTCGTCGAAACGAGGCGTCGCAAGCGTCTCGTCAAGTTCTCGTCTGCCACCGAGTACTCTGCGGCCGCCGTCCGCCCTAGCAAGCCCGTCCGCCCCCCTAAAAAGGACGAGTCGCGCAGGTGGCGCACGGAGTCCTCCGTGCCGCCGTCGATCACTTCCTCGACCGAAGGTCTCATCGACCCGCATCAGGTCATGGACCCTCTCGAGCGCGAGGTCGCTACCCTCCGCGCCCGTGCGTCCCTGGCAGACAGCGAACGGAGGCGATTCAAGGAGGAAAAAAAGTGGGCAATCTCACAGGGAAATCTGGCCCGCGCTTCCCAGATGAGTTGGCAAGTGAAAAGGTACACTGCGTTGACGCAGAGCTTCACGAAAGAGGCAGATGCTCGCTTGTTAGAGGGTCAGTCCCTTCCTCCAAACTCGGTGTCGACCCTTCAAGGCTGCTCACCGTCGACAGTTACAGCGATCAAGGCAGCACGGCAGCAAGCCCAGAACGACGCACCCCTACCAACTCTTCAGAGGGCTGAGCGGCGCTTGGCGGAGAGACCCACCAATCATGCACGAGAAACAACCGCTGCTACCTCTCAGCAGTTTTTGGTTGAGCGCGATACGACGATTAATGTCGAGGCAACTCGCCATCGGGGACAAGCGTCTGCTAGCAATCTCAAGTCAGCCATGCGCGTACCAGTCCGGTGAGGGTGCACAGGGGCCGGTCACAGTCCATTGGCATAGTTCTCTTGATATTAAACTCTTAGATCGTCTTGAAGATGCGTTGTGCAAAGTGGGCATGTGGTGATGGTCAGAACGAATCACCTGTGATATTGTAACACTAGATATCCACTTTCTCGACATCTCAGCGATATAGTTAACAATGAGATTACTTTTCAGAATATTGGAACCACACTAAGAGGCCTAAGGTTACAAGAGGAATGCAAGAGCTTGCAAAATTATAACTGCTTTGCTTTGCTTGGATTACTCGGAGAAGCCGACAATAATAAGACACAAGGAGAACACCGAAAGAGCCAAAGACAAGACACGACCCGAACGTGGATCATCGATGCGATTTGCCGTTTGTCTTCATGGATGTGCTGGAAGCGGGTAATGACCCATTGGTCTTTCCACTTGTAGTGGGTCGGGGTTTCTTACTAGAGTTCGCTACATCAGATGGTGGCCGAGGTGCAGCCTCCTTCATCACCATCTTTGCATGGATCTCTTCCAGCTTTGAAGCCTTGACCTTTTTGGGCCAGAACAGCGTCACGAAGCTGAGTAAAGGTCAGACTTTTGACACCCAAAGATTGCGCCCACATACGTCCAGAGATGTCGACGCCATCGTTCTCGATCTTCTCCGGCTGCTTGCTTGGATTGCAGGACGAGTTCGATTCGCCGACCGATCGCAGCGAGGGAGTCCTTCAAGATGGCAACCTTGTCATCCCGAGGCATGTCCTCTCCTGACAATTTAAGTTGTTTCTACGTGCATAGTGTCATTCGCAATCAAGGATGAGTGACACGGCACCCACCAATTGTTTCTTCACTGGTCGCAACTCCTCCTTTGTCGCAACCTCGTCCATTGATGGACTGAACACATTCTGTCAGAAATTAGATAGCATTTTCGATAGTGATACACACCATTCATCGGATGACTCCGAGTCCGTAAATGTGGGGGTGGGCCGTCGCTTGCGTTTTTTGATTGAAGTATCCTCAACAGATGCAACAGCTTCGCTTTCAGCACGTCTCTTCCGACTACTTGTGGTGGACGACGACGCCACAGCTGTAGGGGGAGGAGTGGCTGAAACCTTTAGCTGTCCTTTATTCCGCAAGGAACTCTCGTACGAACGCAACTTCTCGTCGTGTTCACGCAATATACCCAGGAGAAAGTCGCCTCGTCGTACGAGGTGGATTGCATTGGGTATTGGTCGCGTCGAGGAATCCTCACCCTTTTTGCCTTCCTCGAGGAAAAATTTGCCTTCCAGCCCAAGTCGCGAATCCTTGGCCATGGCCTCCCAATTCCCAAAGCCATAGAGGAAGGCACCAACGAGCAGCATAGAGTCCTCTTGGGGACCCCAGCGACCAGACCAGTTGAGAGTGGGCCTGATGTTGTCAATCGGAATGGACCAATTGTAGACTTCCTCTGGCGTCAAATCACCGAGGATATTATTCAAGATACGGAGGTCACGATGTCTTGACAAGACAGTCTCGGCATTGATATTGCCGACGTTGCGGTATGTGACAAGTACCGCCTTACTTTTCTGGGCGTTGCTCAATGCTTCTCCAGCAGCCGTCCGGGTCCGCTTTTGCTGATTATTTTCCTCAACGGCTTGGCTGCAAAGCTCGATGATCTCATCTGCAACGTCGATGATCATGGCTTTGTGCTTGTCAGCAAGCTTGGACTCGTTGACCTTTGTGGATTTTAGTACTTACTCGAGCAAGAAACTGGGAACGCACGATGATATCATAACGTTGACGAATATCTCCCCACCGCTGAAGGCTACGGATTAATACTCGCACATCACGTTCCTTGAGTTCCATCGCTTTCTGGCCTGCCGTCTTGCGCTGAGGTCCAGGGGCCTTGGGTTTCTTCGGAGCCTGGGAACTAGTAGGCTGGTCAACGTCCATTCCCTCGTATGAGACGGGGGCGTGTGAGCGTTTGCGGTCCCGCAGTTCCTGGGCAGCCAACTCTTCCGCCTTTCGGTCCTCCTCTTCTCGGTCGAACTTCTGCCGCTCTTCTAGAGGAATGATGTCCTCCCAGCTCATATCATTTTTGACGTCGCTCACAGCAGCAAATTGAGCAAGGAAACCTTCACCACCTAGCGAAGCTCCACCATCACCGCCAGCGGCCATGGTTTCGTGATCTTCAGCCCTATTGAGGATATCATCAAGGTCCATTTCGTCCAACTTTTGATTCTGTTGCGAGTCATCCTTGTCAAACCTTCACGACGTGAATGCAAGTTATCTAGTCAGACTCTTCGTTACTCACATCTTTTGAGCACCATATTTGAGGACAGCAGTTAGCTCATCCTTGCTCAAGTTATCTGGCTTGACAGTGTCTTTAATTTTGTCGCCTTTGGAGCTGAGATGGGCCTGAGAGGTGTCCATCTGATTAATGACTAACCAAACATCACTCATACTGCAACGGAGATGAAAGGCTGAAACCCACTGGCATACTCCAAAACCATTTTCTTCTTCGCCCGCTCCAAAACATCTTCTTCCATCGTGTCCTTGCTCACAAAGCGGTAAACGCTGACGTGCGACTTTTGCCCTATCCTGTGAGCACGTGCCATAGCTTGCAAGTCGTTCTGTGGGTTCCAGTCACTCTACAAGAAACGTTAAAAGGTGCTAATGAACGTGTTAGATCGCTTACATCGAATATGATCACAGTATTGGCAGTCTCCAAGTTGATGCCAAGACCACCGGCACGTGTAGAGAGCAGGAAAGCAAAATCTGGCGACCCTGGGGAATTAAAGTGTGCAATGGATTTCTTCCGTGCGTCCGACGCGACCATCCCATCAAGACGTTGATGTTGGTATCCACGCAAACTCATATAATCACTCAAAATGTCAAGCATGCGGACCATCTGACTAAAGATGAGGACGCGATGGCCATCTTGTCGCAGGCGTGCAAGCAACTTGTCTAACAGCACCATTTTGCCACTATTCATAACGAGGCCCTTGAGGGTCTCCTCGGAGTTGTCGGTGCGGTTTTCCGCACCATCAAAAAGATAGGGGTGATTTGCGGCCTTCTTAAGCTCCATGGCGATATTGAGCAAGCTTATGTTGTTGTTTCCATTGGCACTCTTGATCAAGCCTTGGAAGTTCTACCTCTAGATTCACCAATATGCACCAATGGGAAACCGAAAGAGCTGACCTTTGTGAGGATGTTTTTGTAGAAGTGCGTTTGAAGAGCGCTCATCTCCACCCGTAGGATACGCTCACTCTTTGTTGGCAGAGAGGTGAGCACATCCCGCTTCAGACGTCGCAACATCAACGATTCTAACTGGGCGTGAAGCTCCTTGATTTTAGCTTCGTGGTCAGCATCGTTGAGGTCAAATTCATTGGTAAGTGCGACTGTCGGTCAAATCAACTTGTGACGTCAGAGTAAACCGAAATCATACGTACACTTCTCCGGCATTAAGAAGTGCATCAAGGATAAAAGCTCTGAAATCGGGTGAGGTCCCGGTACGTGAATGACGACCCCTCCGGTGGGAACGCGTACCTTTCACATTGTTCTGCAAAGGAGTACCCGTGATGAGAAGCTTCGATGCAGCAGAAAACGATCGGAGTGCCTCATACAGCTGACTCTCAGAATTCTTCAAGCGATGTGCCTGTTTGAGGTGATTGGCAAGACAATACGGTGTACATCACTCAAAAACGAACCTCATCCACGGCCAGCGCCTGCCATTTAATGTCACCCAGCTCCTTCGCATCCCTGAGCGTCAGTTCGTATGTGGTGAGGAGAACGTTCATCTTCAACCGCTTGTTCGATGAGCCAAACTCGTAAGTGCGGATAACCTCACGAGCGGCTGCCGTTCCTATGTAGGTGATGACGTTTAGATCGGGTGCCCAAGTGGCAAACTGGGATTGCCAAGCAGTGATGGTCGACAGAGGGACTATGACAAGAAATGGTCCGAACTGGTACCTCTCATGAAAAAGATATGAGATGAAGGAAACGGTTTGGACAGTCTGGGTAAAACCTGTCAGCATACTAAACAAAGTAAGGAGGTCATGCGCCACCTTTCCGAGTCCCATTTCGTCAGCTAAAATACCGTTCTCGCCATTACTCCATAGATATGCAAGCCAATTCAGACCAGTGAGTTGGAAATCTTTGAGTGAACCTCCTGTTGCAGATATATATTCCGGATCCTTTACTATCTTGTGGAATGCCGGTCGCTGATTTCGGGCGTACTGGGCACTCTTGAAGGGGAATTTGGCTTCCGCCTCGCGAGCTCGATAGGCGTCGATCTGAGTCTTTGCTATTGGGCGGATCTCGCTCTCGTCTTCCCAGGTACAATGCTCGTAGTTCAGGCCAGTCCACTTGCAGAAATAGTCTGTACCATTAGGGACATCTGCACTGTCACGATGCGAGACGATGCGTTCGACAGTTTTGTAGGTCTCAAGCTCCTCCTTTTCACGTTCTTTGTCCAGAAGAAGAACCTCAGCATCTTCTGTGGAGAGACCCGGTGCATTCAGCCTGGCCTGATACAATTTGTAGGCTTTAATGTAGTTGTCGACGCGTTTCAGACCCTTGAAGCGCTTCAGAAACTCGTACGTTTCATCAGTGTTGTGGAGGTGCGAGAAATTCTTCCATTTGATGTGGAAACGCTATAATCCTTTCTTAGTATGGCGTAGATAGAATGTGCTTTCCAACATACCACGTTACTATACCACAAATCTTCTAGGTCATCTTCGTGAGCTTCGTCTCTGCAATGACTCAAGACGGCCTCGATCTCATCGTCCTCTTTGGTGAGAGAGGGGTCGACATAATATGTTTCGGCAGTCTCCTCCGAGAGCATCCCAAGATCCTGATTGTCCTCGTAATAATTCGGGATCTTGTTTCCTCTGCTGGAAACACGAATCTCATCCCCAGACACGCGGGGCCTCTTCTTTTTCTTCGACCGCGCACCATAATCCGAATCTGAATCTGACGAAGCGTGACGAGTAGCTGCTATAAAGTAGGGTCAAATGGGTTCCGCAGATATGCGCGGCGATGCACCAACCTTTTGGCCGAGGAACAGATGATGTCGCTGAAGATGTCTTTCTCTTCTTCTTTCGGGAGGCCTTCTTCTTTCCATACTCGTCATCCGCATAGGAAGCGTCGTCGTCGTCGTCATCGCCATCGCCATCGTCATCCTCGTCCTCGGCATGGTCTTCATAGCCCTAGAGGACGACACACGGTCAGGACGGATAAGGACATCTAAGAAACGACTTGCCGAGTCTTCCGCGTCCTTGCGGGGAACACCAAAGGTTAGGTCAAAAAAGGCTGACGGAGCGATGACTCACGTAGCCCTTATGAGAGTAGGATGACGGGCCTGCAACTGGGTTCTCTAAGATGGCGTCGGGGGTATCATCAACATACTCTGCGTCACCCTCGGCATCGGCATCTGGGTCAGCATCGGCGTCGGCGGTGGCGTCTGTGTCGGGAGGAAGGTGGCTGGAAGGCGGCCGCTGGACGGGATGGCCATCGTCGGAGTCGACCTGCATGCTCTCGTCGCTGTCATAGTTGAGGTTGAGTGCGTCGGGGTTGAGCGCCATGTGGCGGACGGGACGAGTGGTGGTGGTTGAGGGGAGAAAGGAGGGGAGGGAAGAGGTCGTCAAGGATGCTGTTGAGGAAAATGTTCGCACGCGTGGCCATCGCTACGGACAACGCCGGGCAAGGCCCCATCGTCACCGCTCGTGACGAACTCCGGTTGTGCCGTGCCACACCTTTTGGACACGAAAGTCGCCCATTTGCACATTATTCCCACTATTATACCCCCCTGCAAACACAAATAAACACGACATTGGGCACATTTCTGGCGGTTTTGGCCACGAATCCCGCGCCATTGTTCGACACATTGGACACAGCGAGGGCACCCGGGCGGTGCGACAGCGTCGAGTGACAGAGGGGTCCTGATGTCGACCGCCACGCAGCTCTGGAGCCATGCGCTGCGGTCCCCGCCGCATTTGATCGGGCGTCTCACCTGTTCTCCGCTCCCACTGGCAGCGTGCGCAGCCCTGCTTATGTCCCTCTGTCGGCATGCTCTGCCCCACCGCCATGTGTCCGTCAAGCTCCGCTATCTCTCGCTGCGAAATGGGCCCGCACGGCGTCCGAAACGGTCTGCACCATGGTGACGTAATCGCACCCCCTGCACGTGTCTGCCTGCTCACTGCCTGCGACGACGAGCACGCCAATCACCTCCCCGCCGCACAATTCGCCTCCGCTCCATTCTCGATTGTCTCTCAACTCCCCTCGAGGCTCCTCCCCCCGTACACAGATCCACCGCAGCGTGCACACAGTGCGCTTACAGTCCGGCTTTGCGACGAGACTATGCACCCCCCTGGAGATCCTCGTGGCCCTGTCCGTTCACTGCGCCATCACCAGTCCCATCGTCGTGGGTGAACAGATCCGTCACTATGGTCGAGGGCCCGTGAACGAGAAGAGAAATAGGAACGGTTTCCTGTTCCCAAGGCGGCTGAAGGGTACCCGGTCGAAAATGGGATTGGGGGCTGACTGGGTGGTTGTCAGCCACCCCGTCTTTAAAAACCATCCCATCTATCTCGCTGTTCCAGCTTTGTCTTCCATTCGATATTCGACACGCATTCAACTTCGCCATTCCTTTCTCGCACGTTCTTTATATCATGTTCCCCTTTATCTGCTTCACCCTTTTGTTCCCGCTTGGCGTGTTGTCCCACCCATTGACTTTGGCTCACAAGGTTGGTATCGCCGCCAGTCTACCTCTGTGACAGCTGACAGATTTGATTGCATAGGCCCAGTCTATCTCCTGTGTCATCGCAGATGTCAGCTACCCAAACCCACATGAAACGCTGATGCTCCTTAACCGTCGCGCCATCACTCCTCCTCCCGGATTAACCAAGCGGACGTTCACTGATCTTCTCCTCTGGTGTCACGAACACGGGCATTCGACTGCTGGTGCACTCGTTGCTCGCCAGAATTCCAATTGCCCCGTCTCCGGTGGTACAGCGGGTGGAGCTGGCGGGGGTACCAATCAGGGTACTGTCGACTCCGCACCCTCGTCTGGTGGAGGAGGAGGCGTTAGAGGTGCAGATTCGGTGGCGCCCGACAATAGTCCAGGATCGCAAGGGAGCAGTGGTTCCAACGATACCACGTCGTCTGGATCAGGATCAACTGGTCTAACACCATCCAGTTCTAACTCAGGCGCTGGCTCTGATCTAGGCTCGGGCACCTCTAGTGCTAACAACGGACCTGCTTCACCTGGATCTGGGCCTGCTGATTCAGCGTCTCCCGGTTCTAGCACTAGCACTAGCCCGGACACCTCTGGCGCAAACGACGCAGTTGCATCGTCGGGACACGGATCTACTGGTACGACGTCTTCTAGTTCTAGTTCTGAGTCGGACTCGGGCCGGGAGTCGGATAACGATAACTCTGGTACGCAAAGTGGAGCCCCTTCGTCTAGTTTGGGATCCAGCAACCCAGTGGCATCCTACTCGGGCGCCGCTTCTGGCACGAGCGACGACACATCCGCAAGTCAAGGTGCTCGTACAACTGATTTGCCATCATCTGGGTTTTCAACCACCAGCGACGGTCCCACTGCCCCCCTTGGTGCAACATCCTTGGCGCCTTCAGTTGCGGCAAACACGTCCGCGACCACAACCGCCACGTCTGCGACTACGTTGACCGCGTCTACGCCCACAACGACTACGTCTTTGCCGGCAACAAGCTCGTCCGAGCTTACAGCACCCACTCCTTTGCCGACGACCGTCACCGCGTCGACATCCACCACCGCGCCTGCAGTTTCAGCTCCCCCGACTGACACCATCACATGTCCACCAGGCCAGATACTAACGGTATCCGGGGACGCGAGGCTTGGTCCTTTGGGGGTATTGATCTGTGTAGAAATTTAGTGAGTGATGTGAAGCAGGGCTGTACATAGTACCTTCATCATGTGTAAATTTCAACCAAATAACACGTCAACACCACGTTCGCCACGTGACCGATGCAGGTTATGGCATGTGTGGGCTGGACGGCGCGTCGCAATGGACACCCACTTTACTGTTCTGCCTCTAGGTAAGTTTGGGACTTCCCCCCGTCGAAGTTCGCCCGACTGGCTGAGCGCCTCAGATGTGATCGACACCGTGGTGTCACGACTTGCCGACGAGGCGCCGCGTTCATCCTACTTTTTGCGCCTTCCTCATCCCAGGACAAGTACGACTCGTCTTGCCACTCGAACCGTCGTCGTGAATGTTGCGTTTCAGACGTTGCGTCGCTCTTCCTGGTCCACGAGTCCGTTCCCGATGGGGACGAGCCCGACCAAAAGCGTGTCTCGAAGATACTGGAGGTGCAAGCGGTGGAACCACCCAGCGCGCGTTCATGGTTCATGGGAGACGAGGTCATGTCTGGTAGGTTTCACAGAGCTTGGCGACGTTGGGCGCTGAGTGGGGTGGCAGACGGAAAGCTGCTTGTCATGACGCCTGTCGATCCATTGTTCCTTTTGATACCCATACTTGGAGCGATCAAGCAGGTAAGGGAGCTCGCTATGCCCGTGAGATGCAGCCTGACCGTCTGGAAAGGCTGATGGTGGTATTGGCAACTTTCGGCCGGCAGAAGATATGTTCGAAGACGCAGCAAGGTATGTAGCGGAGGGATCCAAGACTGGTGCCAAGCAGGACACGTCAGCGACCGTGAACATCGAAGATGTCATCAAGTTTTCCGCCTTGGAGTGTACAAGAAGGGCGATGAGGCGACTGTGTGATGTCAAAGGCAAGCATGTGGCCCGTGTACAACCCGTCTCCTTACACACAACGCCTCAGAGATCACGCCCGAGATCACCGTGTTCAGATACTCGCACGAAAGACTGGTACAAGAGCTGAGACGGAAGGTGGCGATACTGTCGAGGCCCTGCGTCACGGAGATGTCAAGATGCCTGGTGCGCAGTCTTGCGAAAGACGGGCTGATGGACGACAACAACGAGGGCTTGCTTGAGCGTGAGTGGCGGTCGTGCGTCTGCGGTCGTCTGCCGAACACACACAGTGGGACGCACAAAGCTGGCATGCGAGCTGCTGGGGCAGTACCTCGCGCCAGACGTCCAGCAGACGCTGCTCGCGTCATACGAGTACGTGACCGGTGTGGCAATGGCACGTGACGCTGAACGGTCGGGCCGAATTAGCTTGGCGAGGCTGGACGCGCACATGAGAGGGGTCGCAGGATCGGGGCTAGCGCCCGAAGGGGGCGCGGAGGCGAAAAGGACGAGGACGGAGAGGAAGCGGAAGACGGAGAGCAGGGGGGCGCAGGGGGCGAAGAGGGCGAATGTGCGTGGGATGGCGAAGCTGTCGACCTTTTTCGCAAAGAAGGAGGAGTGACTGAAATAGACGGTGTTGCTCACGATGGCGTGATAGCGATGTGCTCGGCCGGACTGGCTCAAAAGGACGGCCGGGCGAGGATGCGGTCTCTGAGACATGGCCAACACGCCCCACGGCGGCTCGCTCAAGGTCCGTGCTGGTTCGCTTCGTCGAGCACGCCATCTCACCCGTCGATCGCACCGCAGGACCTCCTCGCCCGGGACGCACCCGTCGCCGCTTCCCTCGAGCTCGAGGCAGCCGCACTCCGCGACATCGTCCTCACCGAGGTGCGTCTCCGCGCTCGCCTGCGGGCCCGTCCGTGACCGTTCGCAGCGCCAGCTCTGCGATCTCGAGCTCATCCTCAATGGCGGATTCAGCCCGCTCGAGGGCTTCATGAACGAACACGACTACAACAGGCACTTGTCCCCCCGATCTGCATCCTGACCGATCTCATCGCCGTCCACAGCGTGGTCGACACCCTCCGACTCTCCGACGGAACGCTCTTCCCCATACCCATCACCCTCGATGTGGCGTCCGATGACGTCGCCCGTCTCGGCATCGCCTCTGGCGTCCGTCTCGCTCTGCGCGACCCTCGCGACGACAGGGCGCTGGCGATCCTCACGGTGGACGACGTTTACCCTCACGACCGTGCCAGAGAGGCCGTCCAGGTCTTTGGAGCGGACGATCCCGCCCACCCATCCGTCGCCTATCTCCGGAACCGCGTCAAAGAGTACTACGTCGGAGGCAAAGTCCAAGCGATACAGGCCCCCCTGCACTTTGACTATGTCGCTCTCAGATGTGAGACAACCATCGTGGTCGACCGGCCTGTCTAACATCCCGGTCAGATACTCCCGCCGAGCTCCGTGCACACTTCAAAAAGCTCTCCTGGGACAGGGTCGTCGCATTCCAGACTCGCAACCCGATGCATCGGGCTCATCGTGAACTAACCGTCCGTGCTGCCCGCCAGCATCAGGTCAATGTCCTCATTCACCCCGTCGTCGGCCTTACAAAACCCGGTGATGTAGACCACTACACGCGCGTACGCGTCTACCAAGCTATCATGGACAAGTACCCAAACGGAATGGGCCATCTGGCGCTCTTGCCCCTCGCCATGCGCATGGCCGGTCCCCGTGAAGCGGTCTGGCACGCCATCATTCGCAAAAACTTTGGGGCGACCCACTTTATCGTCGGTCGCGACCATGCCGGCCCCGGGAAAAACTCGCAGGGCAAGGATTTCTATGGCATGTACGACGCCCAAGCACTTGTCAAAAAGTACAAGGACGAACTGCAGATCGAGGTGGTCCCATTCCAGCAGATGACCTATCTTCCTTCCACCGACGAGTATCAGCCTATCGACGAGGTCCCTGCCGACACCCAAACCCTAGACATCTCCGGAAGTGAACTGCGCAGACGCCTCCGGACGGGCACGCCCATCCCCGACTGGTTCAGTTACACGTGAGCATAGGCGTGGTTCCATTCCCCAAGTAGGGTCTTACTACTGTTCGTGTAGAGCTGTCGTCGAGAGACTGCGCGAGAGTTATCCACCACGCAACAAGCAAGGTTTTGTCCTGCTCCTCACCGGCCTGTACAACTCTGGCAAGGACACCATAGCCAAAGCGCTCCAAGTTGCGTTAAACGAGCAAGGTGGCAGGAGCGTCTCCCTACTTCTTGGAGATGCCATCAAAGACGATCTGGTTCCAAAGTCGCTTACACCGGAGGAGCGGCACGACAACCTGCAACGCATCGCTTTCGTGGCGAGCGAACTGGCACGGGCTGGCGCTGCCGTTATCGCCTCGCCCGTGGCTCCCGAGGAACGCTCGAGGGCACTCGTCAAAGACACGGTCCTGTCTGGTGCCGGTGCTGGAGGCAACTTCTTCCTCGTTCACGTAGCCACGCCTCTGGAGGACTGTGAGATCGCAGACAGACGTGGGGTGTATGCGCAGGCCAGAAACGGCGCCATCAAGGGGTTTGTGGGCATCAATGCCGAGTACGAGACCCCCACGGAAGCAGACTTGACGGTGGATGTGTCCAAGCAGAATATCCCGTCCATAGTGCACAGTACGTGCTCAAGTGCGCCCTTGCTGCCGTGCTCACCCTTGTTGTCCGCAGGTATCATTCTCCTTCTAGAGACGAGTTCGTTGATTTAGACGTGTGCGGTGTCGGTAGCGGATACCAACCAAACTGTAGAGTAGACAATGGCTGGTGTACGAATAAATTCGTTAGCCGACCGTGTAACAATTGCGCGCGCTCGCACTCGGTCCGCCATGTTCGCTCTCGTTCGGCGTGGACCGCGCTCGTTCGGTCGCCTGTCAAGTCCTTATCGGCCATCAAGCAGTGCGCCTCGCGCTGCCTGGTACTTGGCTGCCACACGCGCCATGTCGGCCTACCACGGAGAGTCCGCCGTCCGCCCAGAGTCCGACAAGGTCCTCAAGGACATCGCAGACTATGTCCACAACTACCAGGTCACTTCGGATCTTGCGTTCGAGACCGCACGTCTCTGTCTCGTCGACACCATCGGCTGTGGTCTCGAGGGTCTGCGTTTCGAGGGGTGCTCGAGGCTGTTGGGACCCGTCGTCGAGGGAACTATCGTGCCAAACGGTGCGTCCCCATGCGCTGTTTGCCAGACGCAGAGTTCACTCCCTTCATGCAGGAACAAAGGTCCCTGGCACCAACTACCAGCTGGACCCCATCCGCGGCGCCTTCAACATCGGCACGATGATCCGGTACTTGGACTTCAACGACTGTTTCCTGGCTGCCGAGTGTAGGTCTCTCTGCCATCCGTTTTGTCGACGTACTGGATGTATGCCACAGGGGGTCACCCGTCTGACAACCTTGGCGCCATCCTTGCCGTCGCCGACCATCTCGCACGTCAGGGTCAGCCGTTGACGGTCCGTGACATCCTCGAGGGCATGATCAAGGCGCACGAGATCCAGGGCGGTCTTGCGCTCTTGAACTCGTTCAACCGTGTCGGTCTCGACCACGTCGTGCTCGTCAAGGTAGCCAGCACTGCCGTCGTGTCGAAGCTGCTGTAAGGAGCCTCGTCATGGCCGTCGCGTGACTGACGTCCCTCGCAGTGGACTCTCCCATGACCAGACCATCGACGCAGTCTCGCAGGCGTTCGTCGACGGCCAGTCGCTCCGCACGTACCGCCACGCGCCCAACACCGGTCCTCGCAAATCTTGGGCTGCTGGCGATGCATGCGCGCGTGCCGTGAACCTCGCGCTCCTCGTCAAGAAGGGCGAACTCGGCCTCCCGTCCGTACTCACCGCCAAGACTTGGGGCTTTTACGACGTCTTGTTCAAGGTGACGGCCCTCCCCTGTCGTGTTTTGCAACCATGTCGTGCTGACGATCGCAACAATCGGAGCAGGGCAAGCCGTTCGAGTTCCAAGTGCCGTTTGGTTCCTACATCATGGAGAACGTCCTCTTCAAGATTTCCTATCCCGCCGAGTTTCACGCTCAGACCGCCGTCGAGGCGGCGCACACGATTCACGCGCAGCTCAAAGCGCTGGGCAAGTCTTCGGACGACATCAAGAGTGTGCGCATCCGCACCCAGGAGGCTGCCATACGCATCATTGACAAGCAAGGCCCCTTGGACAACTTTGCCGACCGAGAGTACGCCCCCCTTCCTCGCATGCACCCGCACGGGTCGGTCTGATTCCCCTTCCCCTCCCCCCCGTTTTAGTCATGCTATCAGCTACATGGTTGCCTACCCGCTCATCTTTGGCGAGCTCACGTCCGAGTCCTACACAGACCAGTCCGCAGCCGATCCTCGCATCGACGCACTCCGCGCCAAGATTTACTGCGTCGAAGACAAGACGTTCTCTGCCGAATATCACGAGCCCAGCAAGCGTTCCATCGGCAATGCACTCTTGGTTGAACTGGACGACGGCACCGTACTGGACGAGGTCGTGGTTGAATATCCCGTCGGACACAAACGCCGCCGCGCAGAGGGCACACCTCTCTTGATCGACAAGTTCAAGCGACACATCTCCTACCACTATGACATCGCTCACCAGCAGAAGTGAGTATCTTGTACTTCACCGTCCGATGGGTTGACCAATGAACTATTTCTTTCCAGGATATTGGACGTCGTTTCCGACGCAAACCATCTTTTCAAGCTTCGCGTAGATCAATTTACAGACTTGTTCGTGAAGCGCTGAGATGCATGTTGCCTAGAGCGCATACGTTGTAGCTATCGTGTACAAGCTTTCGTGTTGCCAGGCAACGACAATCGAGTGGTTCAACACATACAATTACAGGCAGGAAACACGGAAACACCATGTACAGGCTAAAAATACGAGGAATCAAACCTGACCTGCGACCTCACGTGTTGGTACTCGTTCGCTAGCGGGGGTGGACCCTCTGGACTTCTTGAATCGGTGTTTCTTTCTGTTTCCATGCTGGTGGCCGTTATTTCGTTCGTGGTACACATTAGCCTGCTCTCGAGTATTGTGTTCCTTGTTTACTGGAAGCCGAACCTTGACCGGCGAACTCTCGTGGAAGGCGACGGACGGAGTCGGTAGGTTGCCCTCGAATTCTGGAAATTTGGGAGCAACTGTTTTCTGTGTCACATCCAGAGGTGTTTCGAGGCGGTGCACATCGTGTCTCGTTCCATCATAACATGACGAGCTGCTTTCAGTCATGACCTGATTTTGCAATTTCATCGCGGAAACAGACACGGAGGGCTCCGGGAGTGCGCTATCTTCTTCAGGAACGGACGAGAGTCGTCGCTGCACTGGGCGAGCATTACGGTTTAAAGATCCTCGGGACAGCGCTTGCGGTGACTCAGGAGAAGGAGGTGTAGGAACGACGGGCGATGGGTAAACACTTGTATAGGAGGTGACGACAGCATCATCCGTGGATGGCAATAAGGACAGGGGAATGTTTGATGAGGGGACTGATTGATGTGGCGAGAACTGAGCAATCGGGGACAACGCTTGCAGTTGCTTGATATACTTCGCTAGTGTACTTGAAGAAGACGAGCTAGAACTTTGTAGAAAGGACGCAGCTGGATTACCATTGGGCACAATTTGTGAGTTTGTGTTCGTGTCAAATTCGCTGACGTGTTCGCGTTCATGCCGGTCGTAGGCATGGCGTAAATACTGCGACGGGCGGACACCAGGTAGGTACTTATGCAAAGAGGCGTGATCGATAGAGCCGACCAGTTCTGGGGACACTGAACAATAAGTCAGATAAGGAGAAAAGTGGGACGACCATTGAGGGGATGAGGAATTGGGGGGCGTCGGGAGAGTACTTTGGACTTGGAGTTTTTGTTTCTGAAGTGCCTGCTTGTATAGCTGTTGCTGGCGGTATTGTGCAAGTTCGATCGGGGATTGTTTCGTAGAGGGACTGGCTGATTCATTGCGACGGGGCTCGACAAAGATACGAGGGTAAGACTGGGGAAATCCCGACGTTGTAACTGGAATAACAGGCTCGAGTCGTCCTGGGTATGTACTGTACGACTCCACATCAGCCAATGAAGTTCTGAGCGCATGTCGAAGACGAGCGAGCTGCCGTTCTAGGACATGGTTGTTATCGAACGGAAGGACGTCGGAATCATTCATGAGGTTTTCAGGGGCCCCAATATCAGCTGGCATCGACTGTCCTTCGGTCCGCGGAAGCCCGTTCATGATATCCTGGTAGGTTTCGATGTCGGATGAGCCTTGACCCATTGAACTGCGCTTGTCATCATGAGCCTGTCGTTGTGTCCAAGCAAGGCCTTGCTTTGCGTGACCTGCGTGGGCAGAAATATGGGCCCGAGATGACTTGGGAACTTGTTGGATGAGTGTCCTTTTCTTTTGCAGATGTGGCGGAGCTTGACTAGGTCCGACAAAGGGGGTCTTCGGAGGGTTGTCGTGGTGGGAAGAGGGGGCATCGGAACGAGTTTGGTTATGAGGTTGATCGTCTGGACCCAAGCCCCAGATCATTTGGGCTACGTTATCAGGTTCTTCAATGATTGTTCCCTCAGCACCGCTATACAAATATCGACTCGTTTCAAAATGATGGTATTTCACAACTTACGATGGACATCTGGCGTATGGTAAGGAAAGGGGTCCGTGGAGAGCTGGTATGGGGCGGGGAGGAGAGTTCGCCCAAGCAATCCAATCTGGAGCGATTTGAATAGCTGCTGTAGGTCAATAATCTTATGTGTATGTATATGATATACCTTCATCTTCCTCGATGAGCGGTTCCGGAGTGCATTTTCTACGCAAAAATCCCTCTGGAAGTTGCGCACCGGCTGCGATGATGAGAAGGGACTCTGGAGAGGAGGGTGGCGAAGGAGTCTGAGGGATATCGGAAGGTGCAGGAAAGATGCGAACACGCTCGCGACGTTCGCTATACGAGCCAAACGAATCCCCAGCTGCAGTAGAAGGTGACTGGAAAAGTTCCACAGACGGCTCCAATGCAGGCCGAACGCGATCTGGCATAGACACAATACGTTTTCCGTAACCGTCAGAAATGATAGACGACGCCTCAGTCTTGTTCTCTGGCATCGATACGATGCGCCGATTGACAATTTCACCGGCAGGGCACCGAGCGAGCCTACGTTTGGGAAGTCGACGAGAAACCAGTGGGACAAGTATTGGGCTAACCGGGCTCCTCGGAATAAAATCTGGACTGTCTGATCCAACGGGGGAGGGCCCTGAAACCGAACCATGGGCCCGCGTGCGTACTTGTGTGAGTCCATAGCCCGACACGGACGGGGCAGCCAACACCACGGCGGGGTCAGCATACGGAGAGCGTACGCTTGCTGTGTCAGTCTGGACCGCTCTGTCTACGTACTCCTTGATGAGACCCATCGGCGAGGCGCAGCGACTGGGGGGAGAGGAAGATGAGAGGGGCGAGGGGGTGCATTTATTTGAGGAAGGTGAGATGGAACAAATTCAATCTCCGAAACTCCGCGAGAGGATGCCAGTTTGCCGAACACGTGACTCTTCCGTCGGGCGGAGAGCATGACAAAAATTGGGAAGGCGGTGTGATAGGACCCGTTTCAGTGCACCGGTCGCTTTGCACGGTACTCACGCCCCCTCCTCCTCCTCCTCCCCTCCTCCTCGTCGCCATCCCGCCGTCCTTGCCACCGTCCATGCCCTAGCCAACAGGGATGATCATTTCCGACGAAGACGACAGCCAGAAGATAAAGGACCCTCCCGTTGCTGTCCCCACCGTTCGTCACCCGGAGCCTGCAGCGACCCGTCCCTTTACCTCCTTGCCCGACTATGAGACATCTCAAGCACTGGCCTTTCGCGATTTCAACGACTCGCAGGTCACTCTTTACAAACCACCTCCCCGACGCCGCATCCTCGACTCTCGCGTTTGGAGGGCCGCTATCATCTCCCTTGTCGTGTACATCCTCCTTACGCTCGTCATTGCGGTCCCTATCATTGTCCATGTGAGCCTTTTTCCTTCCACTGGCCTTCCCCCTCTCACCACATATTGGTTATAGAAATACGAGGACGAGCAGAAATACCCGCCTTACACCCCGTTGACATATGCTCTTACTTGGCTAAATAAAACCACTGGTGGTAGTCCCCCCCACATTGCCAGCACCAACTTCTCAAGCCCCACCCTACAAGGAATAATTCCCATCTGCAATAACTGGTCAACGGTTGAGTATCTTGAGGATGGCAGCGGTTCCGTCGTCCTGGCGGCGTGCGTCTGTTCGTTCTTTGGCGCTGCCCCTTTTTGTTCATCCTATTCGGTCGTTTTACAGGACTGAAACTTTGGTTCCCTCAGCTGGACACTTCAGCATTTCATCAAATGCATCTTACGAGACTGATTTCAACCTGGTTTTGGGTTCCTTTTACGCTGGTATCAATCCAAACGAGAGTGTTCAAGATGCTGTCCTATCGCTCGTGATGCAAGCCTCCTCCCCCAGTGTCTTCGATCGCACCTCCGCCTGCTCTGCCATCGCCGATAACTTCACTGATGTTTCTGTTTATGTTTGTCTTCCGAGCTCCCGTGTTAATTGTTCCGTGCAGTTATTCATATTTTCTTAGGCTCCGGAGGACCTCAGCTCGATCGACAATATCCAATTCAATATTTCTCTTCTGTTCCCTCAAACCCCATTTCCTTCTCGGATACAATCTCTCCGCACTATTCTACCCATGTTCGACCAGCGTTTCGACCTCGGTACCAATATATCCTTTGAAAAAGTCTTTGTCCAAGGCCCTGTCTCTCGAGTAACCGCTGATGTAAGTGATCCAGAGAATTCCGCTACTCACTTTATCTGACGCTCACATCAACAGCAGATACAAGCTGACAGGATATCCGTCGATACGTCATTAGAACCAGTCTCTGGGTCATTCCGTGCCCAGTCTTCTCTCTCTATCAGCACGATCATGGCGTAAGTCAGTCTAGTGCCACTCACATGGGTCGTATTGATTATAATCGACAGTCCCATCGTTGTTAACATTAGCTTGATCAATAGCCCCAGGTCTCTGTTGCCCACTGTCGTTGATGTACACACTGGGAATAGGTGTGCTTGTCTTCCGCTTCTGCTTCGTATATGGCCTCTGACATAGTTTCCTTATAGCAACTTGACCGCCAACGTCACTGTTTTCGCTCCTTTTGTGAATCCTCCTCCGCGACCCAACTTTATTGCAAGCTTTCGCACCTTTTCCGGTAGCTTGTCCACTAGCCTCCTGCATGATCCAGCCTCTCCCCCCGCAATTATCAATCTACAAGCCATCAACGACCTCGGACCTGCCAATGTTGTCCTTGACAGCCTTTTCGAGGGATTCTTTCAGGTCTCCACGAAACAGGCATTCGCATCCGTTACACAGGGGAACACCACTGCGCCTTATCCCGGGTATCCTCAGCTCGTGAGAACGATGATGGTGAATTATAATTCAACCGCACAAATGGTGGGATGGATTGGGGCTGAAAGCACGGACCCGGGTCCACCTTTGAGCCCGCTTCCACAAGGGGAAGTAGTGGTCAGTTCTTCGCTCGAAAACGCATCACTATCGTTTCTGGGGTGATTGGTTTCTGGTGTGGAATAAGGAAGTAGCTTGGCAAGCGTCTTGACTTGCTCGGTGGCTGATCTAGCAGTACATGCAATCTATCCGTCTCGTCGCCGATCCAGGTGTTCTTGACCACGATCTGGTGACCTCAGTTCCTTGGATGACACCCTGCCAACCAACCTTCATCGATTGGCTTCGTTCCTTTAGTTCCGACCGCTCAGACGCGGCCCACTGACATGGGGTGTAATTTAGCTGATATTTTACATTCTCTGTGTTCATAACTTAATAGACGGACTCAAAGTTTAGCTGCAATCACTTTTCGTTGTTCCTGTAACACTATCTGTCGGGGGTTCAAATTCTTGTATGCATGTATGCAACTTTGGTCGACTGGAGATAGGATTCCAATTCTGCTATATATCCATAGTGCTTTCCCATACCCTGTGATGTCTTACCAGCGGCACTACCATCACCTGATCTGCATCCTCCCCTCTGGGTGGGCCCATGTTCCGCCAACAGGGTGCGCAGAGTAAACAAGGGCTTTCGCCTAGTCGGATATCCCCCAGGATAGCAAGCACCGCAGGGACTCTGGCGCAGGCTTTGCAGGTGTCGCCAATGGCTGGCGCAATGTGCACAGTGAGGGGATAGCCGGATGGTGGGTCGAGGGAATGGGCCAGCCTGTGTACGAGTTACAAATCAGCCAGCAGCGACGCATGAGAGCAGCACGCACCTGATCTCATCGACGACAACAAAGTGCTCGCAATTTCCCTGGTGGAGCATCCAATATGGTTGATTGATTCGCAGAACGAGGGAGGCAAAACGGGTCTGGCTCAGCGATGTGGGCGACTTGAGGATCTCCGGTCGCTTTTCGTCTGGCAGCACCTGCAGGTGGGACAAGAGCTTACTACGGATGGAAACACGTCATGAGTCAAGGGTTCGTCTTCCATGCAGGAAATCGGACGCACTCTGCGTAATCATCGGTCGGTCGGCCGTCTCCGTACACCACACCTTCGATGAACAGCAGGAACCCTTCTTCAGTTGTCTCTTCGCCTTCTTCGTATGTGTATCCGACCACATTGTCCTGCCCATCGACCACCTCGTTTGGCATTTCGCTTGAATCGCAAGGAATCGCTCCGACAAAATCTGCGAGCGTCTGAGAGGACAATACGACGTGCTGGGAAAACCGAGTAAACTGGTTATGAACCCAGGGCACGCGGTTATACACAGTAAGTGTGACAAGGGATTCTTGACGCAGTGGACGCTCGCTCGATGCCTGAGAGGAGGCCGGGTGGGCCTCCGCACGACAGAAAGGCTGAGAAGACGGCTGACTGCAGGTCAATGTACCGTGTCCCGATTTCTTGACTTGTTCGAGTGCATTAAAGTCCGAGTGCTTGGGTGCGCGTATAAAAAACGCCGATTCCTTGTCCAATCTGTCGAGCAGGCTGCAGTCAAGTCGGGACGGAGGAACGGATGTCACAGGAATCGTACCCCCAGCATCGGAGGGAAATGGCGTCGAGTTGCTCTTGTAACGCGCGCACCTCCGGTCGGGCTTCCGCTGTCTCAGGATCTGGTAAACGTTTGCGCTTGCGACTTTTCGAGGTTGGTCCACCAGCCTGACTGTATACTGTGTCCACCGCTGACGCATGTGTCCGACAGAGATGGGCAGAGAGAATAGGGTTACCCCACACCTCCTCAATAGTGGCCTTTAGTTCGGCGACACTGTCATGGGTGTTGAGACCGTAAATTAGACAGACATAGTTAGCAAGAATGATCGTAACGAACTTACCTACCAGAGCATTCTGCCTCCACTGAAGCTCGTTCGTCATCCGAAAGGCTTTGCCAACCAACGTGATTAAACACGTCGATCGCAGAGGAAGTAACGAGCGAGGTGGTGTCATCAAGAAACTTGCGGATGGATATGGGCTCTGATGGAGGGCCAAAGAAAGAGTCATATCCTCGCGCGATGTCAATGCTCATAATTTCAGGTTACCAATAACCAGCAGTAGTGAGTGTTGAACTTAACTCTACCGTGCTTATCCGCAGCATTAGTAGAAGGCAAACACGGTCGCTTCACCGTGACTGTCACACCACCTAGTACTACGGCTGTAGGTTCTTAGCTAGTGCGGGGCCCTCAGACTCTAGTTCCGGTATGATGTGTTGTTCCATTCCATATGGTTTGTAGATGATACATGCCATGTAGATATGCAGTTCATGTTCCAGCCTGAGTGACCGGAACATCACGATGCCCAGCGACGGTTTGGTCGTGGTGAAGAAGCAGCTTGTTTAAGAATTGCTTCCTTCGCCTCCTCTACAGCAGATTCTGAACCTGCAATTGGTTTAATTGGGGCGCTCCTTGGTAGGAGTAACATACAAACGCACCAATGATAACAATAACGTTGCTTTCCCTGCTGACGGTAATGTCTGCACCAGTGTCTGCGCGCAGACGAGCAACATTGGAGCCCTTTGACCCAACTATCCTTGGGAATACGGAACGGTCGGTGAGGGTCAAGAAGCCGACATGGGTCATCGCCTCAGCCTGCTCAATAGCTGCCTTGATATCATTTTGTGCCAATTCGAGGCTCGCAGTGTCCTTTGCTCTCAAGGTCCACTCCGAATCACCTTCCTCTGCATCTTGGTAGTTGGGAGCGACCTGCCAATTCGATTCTAAGGTGTCATCCTCTGCATCGTCAATCCTAGCAGGGGAAGCAACGCCTTGCGGAGGATAGGTAGGTACCGCAGGTTGTTGAGGGTGAGTAGACCGCTCGACTTGTACACCGTATGATCGAAGATTACGGAAGAAGTTACCCTGTTGCGAGATCGCATGGTGGTACTTTAACGGTACAGACACCGTGGTAGTGAGTAGCTCGACGGGGGCATGTGGCTTCTGGACTCGTGCCTAGTGAAGTGGTTAACCTTGTAGTGCGTCCATCACTGCAATTGAATACCTTGAGCTCGTCAATCACAGCTTCACAAGCGGAGCGAGACCCGGAGACCTTGACAATGTCGGCGGGATCTGCATCTTTAACTTCATCAATGTTGACAGCATCTCCCACTTGGCCATAGGACCGAGAGCCGGGAAATTGTACTTGGACACCCGTGCGTGTTTGCAATTCATTCAGGTGCTGACCGCCTCTGCCAATGAGATTACGATGCTGGGCTGCCGGGATCTCGATGGCCAGGACTACACGATCTCTCAATGTAGCAACCGTTTTCTCGAGTTCTGCCTTGATTTTGCTGACAAGAGCAGGTTCCCCACGAAGGCGCACCTCATCCGTAGGTTCACCCTGTCGAGGGCTGAGATCACAATTAACTCAAGATCGCACACAATTCAAGAATAACTTACAACCGTACGAGTCCTGCTTGCAGTTTGGGCTCGGACGGACCACCACAGCGAACGATCAAGTCCTTCAATCCCTGACCACCAGCCCCGATGATTGCCCTATGGAACTTCATCTCAATGTCGAGTGATGCCGACACTTCCTCGCCGACTTGTTCGGCGATCGCTAGGATAGCAGTTTTGGCGGCGCTGATGGCTTCCTTAGTTCCACGGACCGAAATATTGGTCACAGCATTGTCACTCGTAGCCTTATCAATGTCGACTTGGGCGCCTGTATCGTCCTTAATTTCATTGATACTCGCACCGCCCTTCCCGAGAATGCGTGCAACAGCGCGAGTCGGAACAGTGAATTGAAGAACCTTGTTAGACTCCTTTTCAAATTCCAGAGCCTCGAGAAGTTCAGATTTGGCACCAGCTACACCCTTCTTACCGCCCTTGACAAAGACTTCGTCAGGCTTGAGACCATCACGATTTTTGTTCTCGCTTCCTTCTGAGGATCCTCGAGGGAACGTGATCTTGACCCCGTACTTTCCCTCGAGGCGAATCACATATTTGCCATTCTGGCCAATCAAGGAAGCATGAAATTGGGAGGGGATTCTGAGGACCTCAGACGTCTCGTCCGCCTGCATGGTGCATCAGTGATGGTTCGATGTGGTGATTATGGGGAGCCAACCAATCTCTCGACCAGAGACAAGATGCGCTTTTTGGCTTCTTCAGCATTCTCTTTGCGTCCTGTGATCTGAGTATTGTGTCAGCTCCATCCTACAACCTGTGTAGCAACCGACCTTCACTGTACATTTCAGGTGGACGGGCTTTTTCCTCTTGTTGTTGTCTTTCTCCTTCTCCTCAACCTCATCGGAAAAATCCACTCTGACGCCAAGCTGATCTCGCAGCCTATTAACACCAACACCCTGCGTGCCAACAACTCGACCGACATATTCCCTGTCAATCTCGAACTCTGTAGACTGGAATACCGCGCATAGATCAAGAACAAAAATAATACAGATGTTTTGGATCGACGTACGTAGCTGTTGACGATGGCGTCGTTTTTAGCATCCTCGACAACTCGCAGGATGTCCGCGACAGCACGATCGACATCCGCACTTATCCCACGGACTAAGATGATATCCTGACTGGACGGATCGCCTGCCTCAACACCGACCTTGATTGACAAAGCCTTGTCTTCACCAATAATTCTAGAATCACAACTTACGCATTATCCACCAGAGGAAATATATACCACTCACGCATTGAGAGTGGTACCGTCTTTGCCAACCACTGCCTCATGCCAACGTTTTTCGACAGGTATTAGCTCGCTCTTGACATCAGCAGCATCCTTAGCCATCTTAAGTAAATCAACGACAACTTCATCCAGATGCTTCTCTTTGTCAACCGGCGAAGCTGAAGCTGATGAGGAGAAAGGGTCGTAAACCAAGAGAAGCGAAGATTGCTCTGCAAACTCGGGAGGGAAGAAGACCAGAACGTTGTGAGTCTCATGGAACTGCTTTAAACTGGATGGTGTCAACCAGAATTTTTCAAAAGGCAGGTAAGGACTTACCACTTCGCATATTTCCCCATAATAACCCGGTGAATGACCCAATCGACAGAAACTTCTCTCGTCGCGCCAACTAGTCTTCCAAGAAATTCCGAAAGCTGATTGATGGCACCATCCACGAGAGACTTCTCTCCGACAATATCAATATTAAGAACAGAGGCACCCTGGATCGCTGTGCTCGGCGGCGCAAAAACTGAAACACCGGGATGAGTAGTACTGAGGGTCTTGAGGAAATTGATGCGTGTGATGTAAGTCAAAAGCTGACGAGAAACTGCAATGGGACCTGGGAGAGGGTACTCATGTATATACTGTGAATTTGCCTTCCCCATAACAGCACCGAGACCAGCAGATATGTCCTCTTGCCTGCCATAGACTAAGACCTCTTCACTTTGTTCATGAACTTCCGGAACGACAACAGAGCACCGACTATTTTCCATAATCTCATCGAGAGCTTCACCGACGAGGAGACGATGCTGGCGCCTGGGCAATGAAATCTTGACGGAAATGAGTACAGATTTGAGTGATTCAATGGTTCCCTGTATGGCTTCGACAACGCGAGCGACCACCTCGCGGTCGCCGCTGACAGTGATCTCGCGATCAGGGGCGTTCAAAGCAAGGCGAACTTCACTACCCAGCGCTGCCTCAACGAAGGACGCGCGGCGGGCAACGACAAAAGGAAGAATGTGAGACGGAATGCCCTTAATGCGCTGAGCTGTCTTGGAAGTCCTGGCCAATATGATTTCGTTTAACATGGCCTGAGCTTCATACGCGAGGGGTTGTGGGCCGGTGATCGTAATAGGAACCAATACTTCGTCTTCCTCGTCGCTAGGAGTGGCCGTCCCACTAGCAGACCCATTGGGATGACCGTTGAGTGCGACACTGTCCCTACGAGGTATATCTATCTTCACCCCGGTTTGCTCCCGCACCTGCTTCAAGTTGGCACCTGTCACATATGCTTAGGGCCCTAAATGGATAGTAAATTGATGGCGTCCCACCTTTGGAACCAATGATGACTGGAATAATAGATACCGGAGCAGATAGAGTGACGGTGACCTGGGGTAACGTTCGAGAAAAAAATCATCATCGACCACTCACGGACATACCACAGGGCTCAAAAGGGCAAACAAGTTCCGCTTCGCTTTATCGAGTTCTGTCTGAGATTCGGACTTCATCTGGAACGTAGTTTGGCGGGTCTTCTGGTTGGCAGAAGCCTCAATTTTGACTTTGAATTTTAACATAACCTGTTTCATGATTTCTCCGAGTGAGGTGGGTTTGCCATCCCTGTTCGCCGCAAGTTCAATGGCCGACAAAGTGAAGGAGTCGGAGACCATTGGCTGAGACCTGATGGCCGCCTTGATACGAGGACCAGAGTCGGTACCCCACACAGAAGACTTGACTGTGCGAGGGGTAGAACCAGTAGAGGGCGCTTGAAGGGAGGGGAAGGCAGAGTGATCGTTAGTATCCACCGCACCAATCTCAACCGGCGTCCCCTCGTTTTCCGCTGGAACTGGAGAAGGGTCCGGAGTGTTCTCAAATCCATGCAACCTCTAAACACGCCCAGGCGAGAATCAAAATAATTTCAGCTCGGAGATACGGAGTGCCAACAGTGTCCACACCTGAAGTTCGGCCGCGCCAACGCCAGAAGGGTCCGTTGCGGATGTGTCCATGTGTCTGATGTTTGCGAGTGCCCAAAATACAGAGCCTCTGACGGAGAATACCTGAACGTTGAGCCCGACGGCGAAACTCGCGACGACCGAAAGAAGAAGAGTAAGATGGTGAAGAAACGGAGACGTGTCTTTCTCAAATGCCTGCGTGTAATGGACGTGCGAACGACATTCCATTAACGGTCTGGGTCTCTTCCGTACGTGATACAAACTGCGCCATCTTGACATACACATCCGCCGCACAAACACACCTATTCACCAGCCCAGCTGCTCCGCGGTCCAGCCGAATATCTTTCCCTGGTCGTCGGGCTTGCAGCACAGTCTCTGACCTCTGTCCAGGTCAGTCACTCGCTTTACGTCTTCCGGTGAGAGTGTGATCAACTACATGTCGTCAATGACGTAGGCTCGCGGTTTCAATGAGCGCCTCTCACAGTAACGTTGTCCTTCTGCCTTCGTGGGTCCTGGCTCTTGGGAATAGCAGCGTTCCCTCTGGCGATGTGCCACGCTAGGATTACTTGCGTGGGTGACGCGCCGTACTTGGCAGCAAGTTCTTTGATGGTGGGGTCATCGCGAACAGTGGCGTAGCCTATGTATTGGTCAGCCGACGCCATTCCGGTTTCCGAGGTAAGCCTACCGGTAGGAGCGTAGGCTGTGACGTAAATTCCTTTGTTCTTACAGTACTCCAACAACTCAGGCTGAGCAAGGTAGGGGTGGAGTCTGGAAAGCATGTACAAGAGTCCCAGCACTGTTCCACGACATACTTACTCAATCTGGTTGACTGCTGGGACAACTTTTGCCGTTTCTAACAACTTCTCGATTCTGGGGACGTGTCAGCGCATTCAAACACCCTTGGTAGATGAGCAATAACGTTTTAATCGAGAAATTGCTGAGACCAATAGCCCTGGCTTTGCCACTGGCGAGGACCTGCTCCATCTCCACCCAGGTCTCGTTGAAAGTTGGGCGCTCGACAACTTGATAGGATTGGTCTGGGCTCTTCAACACCTTACCATCCGCTACAAACCCACTCAGCGTCACAGGAATGCGGGCCAGGTAGTTGTAAGCTCACGCCCATTAATAAGTGTCTGAGGCCAGTGCACCAAGTACTGCGTTCATCCGATGAGAAAAGAAGGTGCGATGAGAAAAGTAGCTGACGAGGTCGTAGTAATCCAACTTGGCGTTCGCCAAACTTTCTTCGATCGACTCTTTGACCCGGCCAGGATGGTTCCAGCTGTATAGTGATGATAAACTTGGCGCAACGACAGTTGGGAATTTCCCGAAAGGATTTACATACGGAAGCTTCGTTGTCACGAAGATCTGTTCCCGAGGGATGCCAGACTCACGAATTGCCGTACCCACCGAATGCTCGGTCCCTGTGGACCATCAGCGTACAAGTAGGATAGATATTGACGGGCGCTAGATGGACCATATGCAAAGGCAGTATCTAGATGTATGTACCCGCTCTACAAAAGGGCGTAATTTGGTTGCGTATACACTGCTTCCAGGCGTGCTGGCGCACCTGGAGGGCAGTCAGGATCCAGTCTTTGGCGGCATTTCTGTCCTCTGTGGCGAATCCTGCCCAACAGCCAAGTCCTGTGAGAGCAGTTGAACCTGTGGTAGCTCAAAAGAAGGGGATGTATACTCACCGATGGCAGGTATCTCGACACCATTGTTCAGCGTCACGATCGGGACGGGCACAGTCATGGTTAGCTGCCGAGAAAAGCACTGCAGCGGAATATCTACCCGGATTGCGAGTGTCACGTGCTACATCACATGACCTTGGGGTACGTGGATGCCATGTCTCCCGGATATTCACGGCCAGAGGAGATGCATAGGGCGTGTCTCGCACTCGCGTCTGCCGTTGCTTTGAGTGCTTGTGCGCACGCCTCGTCTTTCCTCGGTGATGCGCTCGTCCGCAAACACCAAGTCCAGGATGTTCTTGAACACCGGCCCATCCGCGGCGAGCCTCTCTGTCAGCGCCAGGTATGTCCGTCTCGATTCATGTCTCCCCTCGCGCAGTTATCAGTGTTAACTCCAGACAACCGGTCCAATTGAAACCACAATGTGTGATTATGAAACCATCGAGAGCGTCAACGAGGAGCTGTACGCGAACCTCCGCGATCTCGTGCAGACACCATTCTTCAGGTATTTCCAGGCGCGTGACTTACCCTTCCTCAGCTGGCATTCGTATACGATTCGATTATCCACAGGCCGACCTATACCGAGAGTGTCCTTTTTGGCAGGAGAACGGCTTTTGCATGAGTCGCGAGTGCGGCGTCACCACCATAGATGAGGTCTGCAAAAGTCTCTATAGTCCAATTTCATTTTGATTCTTGTTCTAGAGCGAAATACCTGAAAAGTGGCGGGCAGCTGCTTTGAGCAAAATAGATCTTCCTCCCCCGGATCAGGTATTGCCGAATATTACAGACTCTGCTGTTGCTCACTCGAATTTCCAGCGGATTCAGCTACCAGGTTGTTATTACCGCGATTCTGACTTTTGTTTCCTTGACGATATGACAGGTTCGCGTCCTTTAGCCTTTACGTTGCCTTTCATGCTCTTACATGTTTCTTTACTCGCAGAAGGGGACTATGTCGACCTAACCCTGGTTCCTGAACGATACACAGGATACTCGGGAAATTCTGCCCATCGAGTCTGGCGGGCAATTTACGATGAGAATTGTTTTGGTCTCTCAGAACGGAATCTTTTCACTGGAAAATCTGTTGCATCTGCTACCCTTCCTGGCACTCTTCCCAATGTCCTCCGTCAACATTTGGGCGATGGAGATATGGATGGAGAGTGTTTAGAGAAGAGAGTGTATTATAAGATCGTATCTGGTGCGCATCATGCCTGGATGAACGGCATGTCTATTGACTTTATACAGGTCTTCATGCGTCAATCTCAACACACATATGTACAGACTGGCTGAACCAGTCAACTGGCGAATGGGTATGTGCATCTCGATCTGGAGCACCACTCCTCTCATATACCTAGGCCCCAAACCTGGAATGCTTTATCACCAAAGTAGCTTCCCACCCTGAACGCCTTCAGTACATCTATTTTAACACGGTCCTACTCCTTCGTGCCGTCGCACGCCTCTCACCTTATCTGTCTGAATACGACTACTGCTCTTTATCAGGAAGCGGTCTTGCCTCCCATGACCATTCCCACTCGCCCAGCCTGGAAGACGAAGTTCAGACGCTTGCGAGACTCGACAATGTGATAAACATTGCAAGGCACGTTGGCAAGTTCGACGAACGAGTGCTGTTCCGTGGGGAAAACGCAGACGTCCGTAGACTACCTGGCATCCAGTTATTTCGTGGCTGATTCACACTCACCTCAGACCCTGAAGCAGGAATTTAAACAACACTTCCGTAACGTGTCCCGGATCATGGATTGCATTGGTTGTGACAAGTGTCGCCTGTGGGGCAAAGTTCAAACAACCGGTTTGGCTACTGCGCTCAAGGTTTTGTTTGAGATAGATGAAAAAGCCCTTCAGTGAGTGATTCTTTGTGTTCGTACCATTAATGCATCGCGACGACTCACTGGCCACGTAGGCACAATACAAACCAGAACCTTTTGCAGCGTTCGGAAGTCGTTGCATTGATCAACACGCTTCATCGGTTTAGCGAGAGTCTGCAAGCTGTCGAGCACTTCCGAGGAATGTGGAAGGCGACCGGAGAGGAGGATTCTGCAAAACTGATTCACGAGGCCGAGAGGGCCGTGACCGGAGACGTACGTACGATCTACCCTAAGGGTCAGTGCACGACTGAAGGCCCCCCTAGTCACGGGCAGTTTCTGACGTACAGACTTCGCCAAGAGAGCCCCCCGTCGTTGCTATGCATCATCCGACACCAGACGTACCCCATCCAAATTCCTGGCGCAGACTTCAAGGGCATTTATTCGATCTGGTAGACAGTTGTAGACGGCATACCCTGACTTGTTTCAGTTTACTGTCCGAGGTATGGCAGAGGCTATCGAAGGCAGTGCTGCTTCTGCGGACAGAGCTTTGATGATCTATTCAAGGGTTTTTTCGATAACTTTACCTTACAATCTAGGGGACATTGCATTGAATTATTCTCCACTTTCGCACTTCGTCCACTTGAAATTCAGTGTGAAGTCGATTGAAATAGTCAAAAGCGGAATGAGACAAGCAATATAGACAGCAGAGTCTCAAGCCAGGTCATAATGGCACGCCATCCACATCATCCTCCGCCATAGGTTCACCACTCAAGTCGCCATCGCCCGCCTCAGAGCCACCCTCTATAGGAATACCGTCGACATCCTCATCGAGGGGCACGCCGTCGACGTCTTCATCGAGGGGAACTCCGTCAACATCCATCTCTTCAATCGGCTCACCGTCCACGTCTTCGCCGTCTTTCTCAGTCTCCCGAGGAGCGGGGAGGGCAAGTTCTTGAGCTGGTTGGAACGACTTGGCCTTGAACCGAGATGCGTAAGCCGACTGGGTTTCCAGCGCCGCGCCACTATCCTCGTCTTGATGGTTGGCTTTCAAATCTGCATGCGCAGTGCCATCAAGTCGCGCCCGGAGTTCGTTCGTAAATTCGGGCGGAAAAACAATCCAGTCTTCCCAAATATCCACGACGGACGTTATTTGTTTCTTGAACGTTTCTGCCGTAATACGCCCAGGGAAGGAGTGATAAATTGTGGAAAAATGATCAAAAACTATGCCAAGTCGTGACTGGAACTCTTGACGGAACTTCCATGCACTCGGTACTGGAGCGGCTGAATTATGAAGTATATCACAAATGAGGTGAAGGCGTGCGATCTTGCGTGGGACTGGGGTGCCATCCACTAACAGGGAAGAAATGATGACATCAGAAACCTAAAGACGGTGAGGGTCAGATGATCACGGGATAAACCAAGTGCAACACACCTCACGAGCAGCCTCAGCATGTTCCAGGCTGAACGTCATACAACGGGCAAGTTCGCCTCGCCTGCCAGAGAGTGCACGTAACATCGCCTCAAATCTTTTCCGTGCGAGTCTTCCCAAAATAGTCTTCTTGGTGCGTTCTTGCTCAGATTCCTCCGCGGAGTCAGTGGAATATACTGAGTTATAGCCCTAGGATGAACGTGTCAACGAGGTACACATACTTAGAAACGAAAACGTGCATCATCGTCAAAGTCCGGTTCCACGGCGTTGTCGCGTTCAACCAACCCTCGATAAAAGGCATGTCTATGGTGCTATCGGACACTTGTAAGAAATGGCAACAACGTAGCCAAGTGACCTCACTTTCCGGTCGGTGAGAAATGCGTATTTTGGATTATTTTGTTCCCACTCTTTGAGATTCTCTGCAAATTTTTGACCGTGGCCTTTCACCTCGGCGGCTACTGCGCGTATGAAGGTGTCCGTAACGCCAGGCTCTTCCTCTTCACGTCTTCTCGAGGAGCTGTGTGACCGTCGACGAGGGCTTCGACTGCCATATCGCCTCGAACGACTGTATGAACGACGCCGTCGACGTGAAGGTGACTGGCTGTAGCTATACGACCGACTTCGCGACCTTCGAGAAGACCTATGACCATATCCGCCAGACCGCGAACGCGAGCGACGTCCAGAGGAATGAGAACGACTTCTGCTCCGTCCCCTGCCATGATGTCGGCCTCTAGACCGGGAACGTGAACGAGATTGGCGAGTCGCAACTAAGAAAATGAGCCGAATTTCATACACAGCGACAGTATGCGGGCAGGAATCGTACCATACAATGGCTTCGCCCCCATAGGGACGGCCTTGCTCCATCCAACTCGTAATACTGAGCCTCCCCAATCAAAACCATCCAATTCTCTCAGTGCAACCTCCGCGTCTTTGCGTTTCATGAATGAGACGAAACCACTGAGACCAGCATTACGATTTCGTCTCGATGTGGTCATGTCACTACCAGGACCACTGGTCGCATCGCCGCGAGGCCACATGACCTTAACCTAACAACACACTCTGAGCCTCAAAAGAGCCGAATGATTAACCATGACCTACGGAGCCAACGGGCCCATGACGAGCAAAGAACTGGCCCAAAGATTGTTCGGTGACATTGGAAGGCAAGTTGGCAACGAAAAGGTTGGACGTCTGTAAAAGCCCCACATCTGAGACACAGCGGAATGAACATAAGCACCCTGCATACCTCAGGATCTCCTCGATCCTTGCTGCCACTCTGGCCCTCGTAAGCTACAGGGGATTGATTAAGAACGTCGACCCACGGAGACACAAGCACCAACCCGCCAAAGCAGTCACGGATCGTCCGTGGGCTACAAAAAGCAAGGCTGAGAAGCCTTTCATTAGGCAGTATTACCCCAACTTACCTGAACGAGAATACCGAGCTTCTCGTAAGGCCTGTTCCCTAGAGCTAGGGTCAGGAGAGGAAGAGTATGGCTAGACCCTACGTACCTCTTGATTTCCTCGAGAAACGAATCCATAGCGCGCTTGCCTTTCGGTTTTGGTGCACTATTCAGTGGAGAAGCCTCAAGAGCATTCAGTCAGTGAGATCCTGGACATACGAGCATACGATAACAACTCACTTCTTCCATTTCCTCCCGCAGTGCCCTCGTCCGAGAACTTTCGGATGCCCCCATTGCGGAGGGTTGATAGGGCGCCTTCGCATCTCCCGAGCCTCGAACGAACATCGATCCTGCCTTCTTTCTGCCCGCGTCCTCTCCCTCGAATGCGTCTAGAAAGTCGGCATACGCTTTGACTGCATTCTCTTCTTCCTCCTTCTTCTTTGCCTCTGCTGCTTCTTTTTCCTTCTCTCGCCGAGACTTGCGCACGGTTCCCTGGGCGTACTGGGACAATTTTTGGTCATCCAGGGGCTTTTGCTGGTTATGTGAAGCAAAATGGTGAGTGCTTTGACATGGAAGAAATAGGTCCTATCCATCGCACTGGGAACGAAGGTTCTTCGTCGTCGTTATCAAAGAATGCCGCTAATTTGGACTTCGTTTTATCCATGAGACGGTCAGACAACAGAAGTGAAATAGTATGGCAGCCGGTGTCCTGAAGACGAGACGAGAAATAGAGTTTGTGCGAGTTCCCACGCTTACGTTCGCCAAAAACCCAAGACAAACAGGTCTACATCATTAAACTAGCCAGGCCTCCCATGGCGTATGCCATCGGCTTCAGAGGCGGATGGGCCTGTGCCTCAAATTGGTAGTACTTTAGATCTCCCGCAGAATCCACACGGATCTATGACACGACATCAGGATGTGAACGAATCTTGACCAGGTTGGACTGCATACATATGCCCCCTTGTTCCCTACTTGATCGACGTAGTTGGGTGCAGAGAAGACCTAGAGCAAGAGTGAGTATCCAAACTATAAACAGTGAATGTGGTCTTACAGTTGTACACAGTCCATCATGCTCAATGGCATAACCGTCTACAATGCGTTGAGCACCGACAAGGTCAGCACACGACGAGGGTACATACTCTCCCGCACTTCGTGGCTGCGAATAATGCCGGTGACACCATTGAGATCGCACCACCGCTTTGTGACATCTGGTCCGAAGGAAAGACCGACGCCCTAATGCATGCTCAGACAAAGTGTGATAGGAAACAACGCAACTACGCGCCCGTTTACTCGGCCCACGCCCCGGTGTATCTTGAGGGTCGGTCCAGAGGAGCTACAGTCGAGTGAGAAGACATGAATAAAATTTCCTTGAACTCATACCTCGCCTAAGAGCCAGATATCGCAGCGTCTGAGATCGGAGCAGGCCCAGACGAACTAAACACTCACACATCAAGCCCTCCTGCCCTGGCTGTCGTCCAATTCGTGGTATCTTCCGTATTTCCTCTAACGTCACACCCTCTTTGCTGAATAACCCTCCATGAACAACGAAATAACGCTTCAACTTTTCTGGAGACAGTATTGTCTCTGGGGTGATATCTGTGGATAGCTTTGTTGCGTTGATCAAGGTCGCCAGTGGCACTATTCGAAGACCTAAGGTCCCGACCAACAACTAAGTTCAGCCACGCACTTGCTGTAAATACGTGGGCGAAGAGCTGAACGCTGCGGCTCAGTCGCCGCGGAAATGAGTCTTTTGCATGCCTCACCTTGTACGTCTGTTCTCCATGCTTATGTTTGGCTTCTCCTTCGAAGCCATACGTCCGGTTCATCTCCTTGGCTTCATGATTGCCTCTATTGATGAACATTTGGCCAGGGTATAGCCCTGATGGGCATCAACTACCACAGAAAGCCGGAGGACTCGATCAGGACTTACATTTATAAGCGAACGCGGTCAATATCACTTCGATAGACCAAGATCCTCTGTCAACCAAATCACCATTCATTAACAAACAATGATTAGCCGATGGCAATCCCGTGAGAGAATATAGATGCAATAAATCGTAGAATTGTCCTGGTCGAGATGTGTGCATGGTCATAATACCACATGAACTCAATGTCTAGACATACCATGAACATCCCCGATAACATCGCAAGTTATACCGTCTGCCAGATCGAGATTGACCAAACTGTCTTCTTTCGCAAAGAATGAATGGGCGCCGAGGACGATCTCCCATGCATATCTCCGAGCAATCTTCTTGCCTTGCTTAAACCAGTCGATCATAGCTGATATGAATTCATGAGTGACTTTATACTTTCCGTCCTCGGTCACATCCAGTTTCGGGCCCGCATAGTCGCTTTCTACGTCGCAGCCACCTAGTTAAATTGCAATCAGCGATGCGATTGCGCGGACAGATGAGCGCCCACAGACCTTGTGCTATGATTTCCAAACAACGCTCTACAGCGTTCTTCTCTTCTTCCATCTCAATTGCCTACCAGTGTGTGGGCATGAGTGGGAGGATCGAAACCATACGTCACACCTTTTCGAACTCGATTTTCCGCACAAGCCTTTGCGTTGCTGTCAGCTGCGATTTGACGACATCGTTTCCTGGTTCGAGCGAGACGACCTTTTTGAGATCGACGACGGCCAAGTGAGGTTTCGCGATCTGAAGGTAACACGTCGCTCGTCTGATGTGCCCATGAACGACGCGTGTCGCTGCGCGTGCGCGAAGGAGGTCAACGCACCTATAGTACGCCTTTGCGTACTTTGGATCGATCTCAATCGCCTTGGCTGCTCGTCATGAATCTCGCGTGACCCGGTCCGGAGCGCAACAGCCAACTCACACGCGTCGGCGAGCGCAAAGCCGTGTTCTTCCAGCCTCGTTCTTGCGGCAGCCCGATTGCACCAGATGGTGGCATCCCTGGGATTGAGCTCGATGGCCTCGGAGTAGAGACCGACGGCGACGGTGTAGTTGTGGCCTAGACAGGCCATCGTCAAGCGGGAGCCGTTCGAGATCGGGCGGGAGGACGTACTTGTAAAGGCCTTGTTAGCCTCTGCCTTGAGCTTGGCAGCCTGTGCCTTGTCTTGGTCGGTTACGTCTCTCAGACTGAGTGTGTGTAGCTCGGGCGAGGGCAGGGACGTCCGCGCGGTGGATGCAGGCGACGGGGATCCGGACGACGAATCGCTCATGGTGTTCTGCTGGACACAAACTACCAATGAAATTGCTGCTCTGCTCGTCCGGTCTGCATTTGCTTTTCTCGCCAAAGCAGCCCATATCATCTCACGATCGGTGGCTGTGTCTACCAAGTCGAGACGTGACATTGACGATAAGCATCGACAGAACGAGAATGTAGACCACCACGACTACGGAATCCAACATCACGACACGGGAACCGCTGTCAGAGAGATTGGCGAGGATCTTTTTGCTGCATGGCTCAGTTTGCACAGCTGTTGAGGTTAAAGTACTTTCCGAGAGGCGGATCGTGCTCATAGGCGTTGACACCCTGCATCCATCCATTCAAGAGCTGATGGAGGCTAGGCAAGACAAAAAACCACGGGTCACCATGCTCCGCCTGCCAAGTCGGCGGGGCACTCACTAGTCCAGATTGTTTTGCTCGTAGCAGTTGCCGTTTTGAGCAGCAGCGGTTGCGTCCGCCTACAGAGGATGCTCAGTGACTTGCCCCGCCTGGCCGTAGGAAACTTACGTATGTCATGCCCCCGTACCATCCATTGTAACGACCAATCGCCCGAAGAAGGTCGCCATTGACGCTGCCCAGAGTCTGCGAGAAGAACTGAGCCCCTTGATGGATGTTGAAGTCCTGGCGAAGTCTGCAGTCAGGGTGCAAGATCCTGCTAACAGAGAATCATTTACAGGGTCTTGGCAATTGCCGTCGGGTGCACCGCCACATTTATCGACGGTGATCTGCATCAAACCCTCCTCACCAGCGCCTCCAAGGGCGGCAGGGTTGCAAGAACTCTCCTGCATTGCGAACGACGCAAGCATAATCGCAGGGACTAGTTCCAGTACATGATCGGCGGACAGTCCATATATAAACGGGACGAGGACTAACCACCATACTGGCGACCATACTCTTCAAAGAGTGGGACAAAGTCCTTGCAGGCAAAGAAGGCAGATCCAGGACTATAGGCGACCTGGGAGAGCTCGACGCTAACGATACCAGCGATGTGTATGAGAGGAGGGGTCCACCCTCCTGATGTCAGGCCGCAGTTCAAGAAATCGATATTCCCGTTGGGTCCACTCAATGCGGTCACCTGCTCTGAAATGGTTGTCAGAGGTGAGCGGACATGGATGATAGACGACTAAGCTGGTTGCCCCACTCGGGCCGCAAGAACCTGCTGACACGACGTTGACAAGACCATTGATGGGGCCGGTGTCTGCTGACGACGGATCCCTAGCAGAGGGGGACGTAGGTTGTGAAGTAGGGGGGGTAGTAGAGATTGCGGGTGCACTCGTCAAGGCATCGACCAGGGAGAGATTGCTGGTCTAATGGGCCCGAATGCCAATCAGTACTGATCACATGGAAAATGCAGAAGAGCTGTCCCGTGCGATGGGCAGAGAAAGCCAGGGGAACTGACCATGGGCCTCGGCCTGCATATTCTCCGTGCGTGGATGCTGACATGACCACCAGGAGTTGTGGCGGGCGCATCGCGGGGCACGCGGGCATGTTGTGCCAACCAGGCAGGTTTATCTCTACTGGCATGGCCCGCGGCATCGATGACAAGTGTGACGAGGACGGTAAGAAATGGCGCCGCTACTTTCATATTGAAGTCTACAACGAGAGGAAAGATAAGTAGGCGAGCAGGACTGGAAACCAGAGGAAAGAAATGCTGACTGTTTGCGGTTCCATTGGCTGCCATGTACTACTAGGCGCCGATCATGCTACCTGGAAGTTGGAATTGCGGTGCCTTTGCGTGGTACCCAGTCGCTGGGAGACAGACCAGCGCAGGCGCGGTGTGCTGCACTCCACAGAATTCTTGGCAGAAGAGCATACAGCCTGGTCTTGGGCGGGGCCACGCTCAGCCTCCATCGGACGGGCCGCCGTCTGTGAGTCAGGTCCTGTCACAACCGACACCGAGACCGGACGGCGTCGGGGGCGGGCGGTGCGGCAGACCCCCGTGACGTGGTGCCAAGGGGATGGGTGGCCGAGTGACTCCTCCACCTTATAGCGCCCGAGTCAGGACCCCCCGAGTATTTAGGGCTCCTCACCTCGCCTCCTCGCCTCCCCCGCCGAACGCCCAGCCGTTTGCCCCTTCCCCCGTTGTATAGCATTCTCCTGCAAAAGGAGAGTCCTATACAGCACAAGGACGTTCTAAGGTCGACAAGACTTTAGGACCCGTCCTTCCACTCCAACCTGTGCCGCGATGTGCTCATACGCCGTGTACCGACTTGCCAGCCCCACTTGCCGAATTGCCTCTGCCAGCATCGATTTTTCGCTCGCCACTATTTCCGTACACAACTCCGTTAATGGTCCCGCCGCTGTATTCTAGATAACCCACTCGAAAACTCGTATTCTCGTCTGCTTCTTACCGACTCTCTACTCCGTACATGGTTCGTCCCGCCGCGCATTCATTCCCCCACCGGGGCTCCCCTTCAACATCACATACGAGGGTTCGTTGGCAACCCTACCACGCTTCAGTCCATTCTATCCCCCCCCATTCATCGCCACTTGCCTATCTCGTCACCCCAGCCTCATCTATTGCTTCCATCTCTCCATCCCCCTCTCTCTTCGAGCCTGATCGCCCACGCCATGCCCACCATCCTTTCCGCGAGCACAAACTCCGCGAACTTCAAAAATCAAAGTTCGCTTTCAACCTCGTCGGTGAGCCGCCTCCGTTCATTCCTGTTCCTCAATTTAGGTCTCTCTCGTCTTAAGATCAAGCCGTCAAATGTCTATGCGATATATGGTCCCCCCAAGACATTCCCGTCGTGTTTCTCACGTCGGGCCGTCCAGTCGTCCCCCCAGTGCCGGGTTCGGATCATCCCCGTACTGCAAACATACACCATCCTACCTTTGGAAACACCCATCTTCCCTCGCCGATCTCTCCTACAACTCAACCCACACCTATCACATCGCCCATTGCATCACATCCAGTCCAACTCGCACCGTGCCTACAACTTCACCGGTCCGATATTGCACCCATGAAGGGTTTCGTTCACGAGGTCCTCCGTCGCTCGCGGACTTCAGGAAGCGTGCTTCAGACGGCACTGTGCTACCTCGAGGCCATTCGCTCAAAGGTTCCCGATCTCATTCGAAAAGAAAAGCAAGCTTCATCTTCCCTCGATGTGGCATCGGTTGATCATCGGATATCCAAAAGTGAGGTCGGCATCGACTATGATACCGACCTTAGTGATTCTTCCCTCTCTGCCGACCCTTCGTCTTCCGATAGTCTACTCGACACAGTGCGCATCAACCCGATTTCGTATGAAGCCGATGCGTTATTTCCAATAGATCCCGCGCTCGATACTGGCAAGGTACCGGCGCATAAGCCCAAGACAAGTGACGTTCTTCTTCCCCCTCTTCCCCCTCTCCCTTCTCCACTTTTGTGCCCCCGTCGCACCTTTCTCGCGTCGCTCATCTTGGCGTCCAAGTTCATGCAAGACCGTTGCTATTCAAATCGAGCATGGGCCAAGCTCTCTGGTCTTCCGCCACGTGAAATTGGCCGATGCGAGCGCGCGCTTGGAGAAGCCCTCGAATGGCGTCTTTGGGTTGGTAAATTGCCTGCAGCGCAATCCGGCTCTGGACGCGCCCTTACCAAGAGCAAGAGCGAAAGTAACATCCATCTCTCTGGAAGTGTTCCCAAGGCCCAGATGACCGGCGACACGGATGGGTTTTCGACCTGCAACATTGCTTCGCCTGCTGGTTCGAGGATTTCCTCGCTCAGGAGGCGTGCGACCGTACCGCCCGGAAGCTTGTATCCAGAAGGCCCGCACAAGGCCGGGTCTGAAGTTGTCAGCCCAACAGCTTACAGTTCCAGCCCATCGACCCCTGGACTCAGCTATTCACCAACTCCTACGGAATCATCCCTTGGCGATCGTACCGTACAAATGACCAGCTTTATGGACGTATCCACGCCGCCGCCCGGTCAGTTCGCCGCCTTTGCCGGCGCGCAGAACGACAAGGTGCTGGTAACGTTGCCCGTACCATCAAGCAGTTTATTTGTGCATGCGAATTCACAAGAAATGGTATTACCTTCTCTCTCACAACGGATCGATTCGCAACATTGGTTGTCCCACGCCGCTGCTCCCCAGAGCGTATGGATGTTCAGCGATGATGCTTGATTGTGTGCCATGCGGTACACCCGACATGTGACCCCATTTGATTCCTGTAATATCCTTTCTTCTTGTGAATTCCCTTCTTCCTTTCCCGTTTCTATCATCTTGCCCGCTTTCCTTGTATGTGTATGGCGAACTAGGCGGGGGTGCCGAGTGAAGCTTATGAACATTTTTGTCTCCCCTGTAAAGTGTACTGCCCTGTCATACCCAATAGACTTTTCTTTTTTTACTTTGCAGCGTGCGTCTGTTGTCAGCCGACGAGAACGGGTCCGATCAGGTCGGTACTTGATGTGCCCTGTGAGACACAGCCTGGGCGTGGCACAAGAACTCGCACAGCGACAACCACCCACGTTCATGTGGGCTACAGTGACGCCCCACTCAAAGAGGGAACAGGCGGTCGACGCAAACCAAGCCTTGGGCCCGGAGGGCAAGGGCACCACTATCTGGCATGGCGCGGTGACACTACTAGCACAGCGCGTGCAGTCACCAACACGCACACAAACGTAAACGGACACAGTTCCACCCGCCCATCACAGGTGAGAATGACACAGTACAGGTCGAAAAAGTCCGCGGAGGCGATGGGCAGGGAAGATGGAGAAAATGAAAAATGAACGAGACCACAGTCTGGTAGCAACCACGGCCGTGATAGGACGGGTGGCGTCAAAAAGGAGGGCAAGACGGCGACGAATGGAGAAAGAATGGGCCAAGCGCTGTGCAGAACGAGGCGTCTCTGTTACCGGTCATTGAAGAACTCCAAGGACAGTTTTTTTAGTTTGAGTCGCCCACCAGAGATGTGGGTGTCCGTTTGTGCCCACATCCAGGATGGAATGGAATGCGACGCCCTCGTCGCCCGCCAAGACACGATAAAATGGATGCCGGTTGGCCACACAGTCAGAGTAATGACGGCCATACTTGCCAATTCTGCGGAGTGAACGAATGCGTGATAGCGCGAGAATGGAACCCTCGTGTGCATCGTTGTAAAAGAAGTGCGCCGTTGAGTCACCACCTTGCACCAAATGAAAGCATGGCCGAAAGCACCGACGCCGACAGACGCCCATGCGTCGGGGGAACCATGCGAGCAATCGTGCGGGAGGCCGGCGCTTGGCCAACGCACCTGACGTGAACATACCCTCGCCGTCCTCAGCCGGGAGTCCTGATTTTACCCAGGATGACGGTGCCGTAGCTCACAGATGCGCTGTGCGGTCCTCCTGGACCGTAAAGTGCGTAAGATCGACATCGCTAAGGCCAGCCGCACGAGACCACATCTTCGGCTCGTGCTTGTCCCACTGGTGGCGAGACCGGATGATATCATGCTTGATGTCGTGAAGGACGCCATTGAATACCTTGACGGCGTTCTGATGTGGGGTGTGCGGGGCATGCAAGTTGGTCGCCCCCACTGAAGCTGTTTCCGATCGCAGGAGTCGAGCACTCCCTCAGACAGCCTGTTCCGCCCACCCATCTCGAGCGCGCGCGGGTGTTTGAGCTGCGCATCCGTTAACAGATCTGAAATCTTATCAGTCAGCTTATGTAAGCGTGTGGGTTGACAATAAACGTTTCCCTGTTTCAATATTTCATGATCCGAAATGCCTTGCCAAAAGGACTTGGACAAAATAACGCAACTGAAACTATAGCGGAAATATAGCTCTTGATCGCGCTCACAAGAGCTGTGGGGCTCGAGTGCGTCGGAGCGATACGGCAATGTCGAGAACTTGATTCGGAGGTCGTTGTGGCCCGCTTGGTCGCCGGTGTGCCATTCCCCCAGACGAGTGGCTCCATTCCTCTTCAAACCAAGGGGCGGTTCAGCCCTGTCGAGAGGGGCTGAAACTCGAACGGGCTGGGCGGTGCGCCCGACTATCTCGAATCTTTGCGCAGGCACACACACTTTTAAACTCAATATGGGCGGTTTCATCGATGACAGGGTATCCTTTCTTGGCTGTCCTATGATTGATGGGCCTGTCCGACACACCCATGCCTGCTGGCCGCGCGTCCTCACCGCACCCAATGGGCCTCGTACGTATTTTTACGTCGTGGCCAGTGGGAGAGAAAAAAGAAAGACACGGCGGCGTTGTCATGATGGCGGCGTCCCGCTCGGGGATAGACGTTGGAAAAGAGCAGCTGAACTCTGGTGCTGCTGCGCAAACCATATTCGTAACAATCTCCGAGGTAGTTCAGTCCAGTCTGAGAAACGAAACGGATCTGTAAGCAAATTCCGACGACGAACAATTGACTGTTGGGCAGTTCCACGACGCCACTGTCAAAAAAAAAAAAAAAAAGGTCGTGGTCGAGAAGCCCCCCCCCATTCAAAATTCAATAAGTGCGGCCGTCAATCTTGTTTATGTACGCGATGGTAGTGCGGGCATCAGCACAGGGTGCCACGCCAGTGTCACGAGACGGGAAGCCTGACTGTTATTCACCGTATAACGGCGCTATCAGGAAGCACCGGGAGTAAATCACGATGCCTTAACCGGGAAATAATGCGTCAGGGACACTGATCCGCCCTCCAATGGCCCTCCAAACGGACTGCGTTCTGCACATACCACCGCACGTTTGGGGCGGAGATGTCGCTGGACCATCGTCCTGAGCAGCATGGGCTCAGAAGCCGGAGCGCCGTAACGCATTGCTGGCATCCACTCACGGACCTTCACTACAAACACGTCAGCATGACGCGAACCTCCAAAGGGACCTGATTCCGTACAGCACCGCACTGATCACAGCAGCGGGCTGGGGTTCGCATTCCGAGAACGCACATCAAGGGTTTGCAACGCAACTCCCAGGTTGTACATATTTTTTCTGTTCACCAGCTGGCCCTAGTCCACCCCCATGTTTGCTCGGTCGTGAGACGGTTTTTTTCCGCCTCCGTCACCGATCGCCGATGCTCGCGGTCTACCACCCAGGCAAGAGAGTGTTGGATTGCCCGTTTGCTAGGCCAGCACAAAGCCTCGCTACATACTGCTGGCAGGGCCCACCAACGGCTAGATTACATACATGTACACACATGCCGCAACGAGGTAATCGTCGTCCTACTTGGTTATAGCACCAGGATGTCTGGCTGCAGATCTTTCATCACCGAGCGCCGGTCGGGGCCTGGCAATCGTTGGGCCAGCCGTCTTCAGACCTGCACGACGGACAGGCGACACGTGAATGCCAGCCGTCAGGTTAAATGAGAAAAATCCAGTGACTCCGAGGCCTGAATTTCACAGCAGCCTGGTAAGTAATACGGCGGTCGGTTTATATCATAAGCCAGACTCCACTTGGCGTACGTTGAACCCTGTACACCACACCCCCGAGCAAGTACGTCCGAAGTCGCGTTGGTGCACGCACCTGCATATTTTAAATAACTCTCCGACTCGAGCACGATCGCCATCTTATGCGTGACAGACAGCTAGCTTGACAGGCCATATCAAACTGCTTAAACGAACGGCTAAGTGAGCAGGAAGGGCACCATTACCGTCATCGGTCGCAAGACGCACTCCACCCCCGTGTTGCTGGATGCACAGGGTCAAGATCGAATCCAGGGGGACGGACATGTGGTCAGGTTCGATTTGAAAGGAGGCCGGAACACCACATGTCCAACTTTTTGATGCACAAGGTTGCCTGTATGCACTCATCGCGGAGTGTTTTCATGCGGATCTGTCCACACCTAGCAAATGATGCAACGCATGGCATTCGGGGGGTGGTAACCGGGCTGAGACACACATACCTCAGTCTTATAGCTCCCCCGTCCTGAGGAACCTGCAGGACGGAGGCTGGGACCTGTGAAATTGTCGGCGTGTATTAGTCACAGCTGACATAGAAAGTGAGCACGCACGGGCTCGTGCGAGCGCAGGTATTATCGCGCAGGAAATTTCGAACAGTCGATCGAAAAATGACACGGCCTCCTCGCCGTCGTCTGGCCGATAGGGACCATTAACTGCCTCAGTTTTCAGGGTGCAAAATCCGTGTTTCACCACGGGTGATTAAATCCTCAGAGCGGTGGGCGCCTTCCGGAAGAGGTGCCATCGACCAAGCATTCACGCCCGCCGCAAAAGAGTGGACGATCGTTGCTTGCAACGTCGTATGCCGCTTCGACAGCAGACGTGCAGATGTCCGTCCGCTGTCTCCGTGTGGAAATGAGACCCACGCGGAGAATATCTAAGCGGCCATTAGAGTGATACGGCGGCACACGGTTCGCCTGACAGGCTTACGTCTATCAATGATATTGACATGCACACTGCCAGCGACGCATCATCGCTCCGAGTTCCTTGTGTTGTTGACAGGCTCTGTCATGTAATCGTCCGGACCTCAAGACTGTGTTCGTTCCAGGTGTCAAATCTTCAGAGTTGATCGAGACAATACGAATGCCCAATCATCGTGGCGACACCCAAGTTACGCAGAGCAGGCTGAGACGACGCGTATCTCCTCGTGGCTGACTCCAAACGCACAGTGAAATCGCACCAGTGATGAGACTCTCAAACGGATGGGCTTGATGATGCTCAAGGGTCTATCGCAACAACGTGGAAGCATTAAAAAAAGAACAAACGAAGTCGTCGTTATCATTGGTATCTAGGGTGGTGGTCATTAGACGAATGTCCCACCAAGTTTCTCTCCTGCGGGGCGTGAAACTGGGCAACATTGAGCCCCAACCCGATGACTGAACATACGGCTGTCACTCACAAGTGATTCCATGGGGTTTAGCGGCGGAAGCATCTGATGCGGCTGCGTCCAGTGCTGAGGTTGGTGGTGGTGCATGTGCTGGGACTGCTGCTGCTGTGTCACCGAGCGCATTTGAAGTGGATGGCTTGAAGGGTGCGAAGGGGTTGGGAGACGAGGGGCCGTGTGCATAGGTGCGGCGTTGGCATAGGCAGAGTCATAACGAGTCGACTGGTATGAAGACATCTCGGGTATCATGGACAAAACGCTGGATTGAGAAGGATGATGAAGTTGATAAGGGTGCGGGGCACTGTCAAACTGTAAGGCCATAAGCGAGATGGGCCAAGAATCATGCTCACAGTTGCCGACGAGCGAGTTCAGGATCGGGGCCCAATGGTGGCGGGTATGGCTCGCTGCAAGAACGTTGAGTGGACGTCGTTGAAAGCGACGGTGTAGGCACCTGTGGCGACGCGCTACCACGGGGGGTAGACTGTACTCTGCCTGGGATCGCCGTGGGGGGGTGTTGTCGCGGGTCGGGGGGGTGGACGTCTCGGATAGCCCAGAAGATTCTGCTGTCGAGGGCCGGCCATCGGTACTCTCTTTCCGCGGCGGGGGCTTCTTCCGGGGGGGGACACTCTCTGGCCAGGTACACTGGGCAGGGAGGTGAGCGGGTGGCGAATACGGGCATGGATACTCACGTCGCGCTGGCCATGAGTACAGCGCATGCAGATGGGCTTGGTCTCGTCACACTGGCGGCAGGGAGTTCGGCAGGGCGGGTGGAGAGGGGGGTACGGGCTCACCTTGATTTTTTTGTGGCGACAGGTGAGACAGCCAAGCTTGCTTCTGGTGTATTTGGGACGTTTCCGCTGCTGAGAGTCGTTGCGTTGGGGTCCGACGGTGTGGACGTGGCCGCCGGTGTGCGACTGGGGGTAATAGCTGGCGGGGGGTATGTAGGCATTAGGGGTGGACGAGCTGGAAGAAGAGAAGCGGTCAGCGGGGCGGGACGCGGGGGAGGGGACGGGACGGACTAGGAAACGCTATTATCGGCCATGGAGCTCATGACGGGGGGCTGGTCTTCGGGAGGCTGATCCTTCATTGTTTTATACTAGAAATGCACAAGGGAGAAGCAGAGAAGGACGGAGGGTGAAAAATGGACGGGGGACGACACCATTGTCACGGACCCGGAAATCGGTCTGGTCACTAAATTCAGATCTAAGGGTCGAGGTGGTTGTAACAGATGGCATTTTCAGTCTGCCATAATAACTATTTCGTATACGGAATGTAGGGGGGGTTTTTTTTAATAAAATTCCTACACATGACCTCCACGTCAGCTTCCTCGGGCGGTGTGCACCAGTGGGAAAGGAAGAGACGTGTGGGCAGGACGCACCGGGCTCGTCGTCGCGGGGCGCTGTGTCGGAGCACCCCAAAAACGCGCTGTCTGGCGCACGTTTCCGGTTTGGGGCATTTGTCGGCGACACGTCTCCCGACATATTGGCACAGCCGCGCTCAGTGTCACTGTCATGTTCATGTCCGCCCCTGCACGCAATTCAAACTCTCCCTCTCGCCGTACAACTCCCTCACCCCCTACCGTAATGAGAAAGCCCACATGTGAACGCCGCTATCTGCTCCATCCTGCTCCCGTATGTAACACACCTCATCCAGCACACCCCCAAGTCCCCGCACGGTCCGTCGTGTCTGTTCACGTACAGACCCTTGCCCCGCGGCAATGCATGCACTCCCTCCTCGACGGCCAGTGCACTGCGGCTTGTGACACATCGAATTAGATCATCCGATTTACATCACGATTTGATCGACAGCCTCGTCTCGTCTCATTCACCATCGATCTGACACGTCCCGCGTCGCAACACATGACCCCCAGCACCCCGCCCAGACGACCCGCTGCGTCACCACCCACGAGTCTGCTGTCGGTGGACCTAAATCGCTCGAAATTTCGCCCGTGTCAGTCGTATCATGCCATATGACTAACCGACAACTCAAAATGTGGCCGCGATGCTTTCTGATCTCCTCCCGATGGCTTCGCTCTCCGTCCTGCGCTCGCCCTTTTCTCTTCCATTTCTGACCGTCCGAGCTGTCTCACCTCGTTTCTCGCCCCACTTGGAGCACTTCCCCTTGACAGGATCACGTATGCCAATTTGATTGCATCTGTTTGCAACCAGTGGTCCATGACAAGCCTCGTGCTTTAACAGCACCAAATATCAGTTATTTTTATTTCTTCCCTCGAAATAACGCTCATTATCCTGACAGCGTGCGTAATCATACCTCCGCCGTATGGTGCTTGCCGGCACACTCTGCCCAATCAGCATCGTCAAGACCAATAGGAATAGACTCGGAATCATATCATTGCGACTTTTGGCACTCAGCTACGTACTAGTACTTTTCCAGTCAAGTCGTTCAAGATCCTTTCCTGAACCACAAACGATCGCGTAAGTCCGCGTTTCACCACTGACCAGCTGGATGGGGTAACAGTCAAGTCGTCCAGGTCTGAGGCCGCCGTAGTGGCAGGGCGAAATTTGCAATGGCTCGGCAACCCCACAAGGATTCAGCTCCGGTCTGAAGCATTGCCCTCGAGTCCTAACAATCTCGTGCTTCATCTCGTCTTAGCTGTGGAAAAACCCTTTTTTCTTTAGTCAACAATGGCCGCACCCTCCGCACATCCGCGGCCGATATTTTGGGTTATGCGCCGACCAATCGCCGACTGCATATTGATTCCGGTCGGTGCACAGGCCAGCACCGAGTGACACGTTTCAACCTATTAAATCCCGACCGATTGACTGACAGGAGAAGGGTGAAACAGTTGTGATCATGGAAACCTGAGGAACAGGATGTTGAATGCGGTGGAGGCCTCAAAAAGCCTGACATGATGGCGAACCTAAAGAGCAAGGTGATCGGGACAGGTGAAGGCTGTGGCCTGTTTCGCAGAGCTCCATTTTCCTCTCCGGTGATTCGGGCGTGAAATACTGGACCTACGATACAGGCACCTGAGGTACTGTCTCACGACTAATGCTCACGCCTCGACCAATTTAGATGCAAGGGGCTCAGAGGGATGTAGAGTGACGAAAAGTGCGGTTTCGGTGATAACGCATCCTTGTTGACAGTCAAAGTCACCGTGCCAGATGGTCTTCGGCGCGCACCGAGGCTGATCGTTCGGCAGGGAAGTGGAACCTGCTTCCGAGATTTCTGCTCAAGCGAATCGAGGGACGCGATCACCGTGGCCAAGTCTAATGGCGTCGTCGCTTGTTACCTTGCACTCGAAAAGTCAGTATAAACGCCGACCGGCAAAATGTTCGCGGGATCGCTTATGGTCGCCTTTCAGACAGCTTGCTGTTCTCAAGGCTAACATGGGTTAGAGTATATATTCCGTCTCGTACCTTTCTGCGCACCAAGCGCCCACGTTGTCTTCCCACTGGCCATGTTCCTCCTGCACTAATAGGTTTTCGGATCCTAGAGGCGTCAACTGAACACTGTCCCACGGACCCAGTCTGCTTGGACATACTATACACTCTGTATCAAAGGGATCTAGTCCGTGCCTCGGTATCTCTTTCTTTGTCCTGCCAGTCTTGGCTCAAACTCATGGATGGACCACCGATCACAGGGACCCAAGCTGGTTAGCATTGTCTTCCGCGGTGCAAGGCCTGTGGGAGTGACGTGGAGATGATGGTTGAAAGGAGACGCCGTGGGTCGCCGATACCGTCGTCAAACCACGACCTGCGATTGCGGAAAACCGCGGGCTCCGTTCCGTGGGATGCACCCTTATCGCTCCGATGACGGGAATCCGATCGCGGTCGGGCGCCCGGATACAATGCAAGCATGTCACGTTTTCCGAGGTCTGGATAAAACGGGGTTTCCACTGTCCCAATCCTCACATGGTGCTTGGTCGATCCTTGGAAGATCATGCTCGCACGGGCGCCCACGATGGTCAGAGCGTTGTAGGAGTTCATCAGACGATCCGATATCCCAGCCAGTCATCCTAGAGGATCGATCGCCCTGATCGTCACGGTTTGGCCACCTCTTGCCCTCCCATCGTACGGGACGCAAATCCTACCAGTTGATGGGCCGGTAAGAACGGACAGGGTCCCTGACCCACAAGTTATGATAACCGGCGGACAAAGTACTCGTCCCTGCCGCAGTTCGATGCTCGCAATGCATTGTATGGATGTCGAGATACGCCCAAGCACGATGCAGGACGAATGTGCGGCGACCACGCACGCACGATCCAGAACTGTTGGGTTTCTTTTCGAACGAGAGCGGCCTGCCTGGACGAGGTGTCACGGGTCGACGTCGTTCAGAGGGTTTCTGACACGTCTTGTTCTTCATCGACTCCCATTCATTTCAAGCCAAAAAAAAAACGTCAGTCTTTGACAACTCCCGGACTCTTGCGCTAATCCGTCGTGCATGCTCGTACCTGGACTAGTCTCAAGAACGATGATGTTCAACGGCCATATATTCAGACTAAAAACATCCAGAAACGGACTTGTCATCGGTTGTCCATACGCTGTCAGATCCAAGATATAGCAAGTAGGTAAAAGGGCGCGTAAGACTGTATTGGTGTAAATCGTTGCGACAAACAGGATTGGAGTGGCATTGGAATGACGAGAAGCGAACGAGTACAAGCGTAGCTGTTGCACAAACGACAGAGAGCTGGCGACCGAAAGGAAAATAGCATTGAGAAATTTCTATGATGCTGAGGTGCGAGGACCTCTACTGGAACCGGGCCTGGAACCAGAGCTGATCATCGGTTCGAGTGAGCGAGATGTTGCAGAAAGAACAGAACGGGGTACACACGTATTGCTAGACTGAGTGGAACGCCACCCCCAAACCTCACGAATCCATCTTCCCATTGGAACTTCCTTCTTCATGGTACTGACGATCCATGGGTGTGTCAGCATCTCTTTGGGGGTGGGACGGAGAGTATGGTCCACAATTAACCTAAAAGGCACACAATTCAAGCGAGTGTACGATATATGATGAATAGTACCCGTACGTTTGCTTTATGAAATCTTTCATTTCGTCGGGCCATTTCACATCAGCTTCGTCGATAAGCTGTGGGGGCTGCGAAGAACATTGTAAGCGGCAGACAATGTGATACGGGCATCCGTTCTCACCTCCCCCTGAGTAATGTGAACCAGCAGCTCGATCGAGGTCAGGTCGTCTGGAAATGGATATCGGTTCTGCAATAGTTCCAAGAGTGTGATGCCGGTCGACCAGACGTCAGCCCGAATGCTGTATTCCTTCCCGCTGATTCTCTCGGGCTGTACAGCAAGTGAATAAGAGGATTGGTGATAGTATTCGGACTTACGGCCATGTAAAAACTAGTGCCAGTAAACGTGCCTGCAAGTGACTTGACCAGCTCGCCAGAAACTCCAAAATCGCAAAGACGGATGACGCCCTCGCCAGTGAGGAGAATATTAGAAGGTTTGATGTCCCTGTGGATCGTTCGGAGGGTGTGGAGGTACGCGAGGCCCTGCAGGACCTAGGATGCATGTCAAAGTGGGGCCGACGAGAGCTTGCAAACAAGACTCACGCCTTCCGCTATGCGACCCGTGACGGCCTCGCCGATACGTGCGCCACGCTCTTTGATACGTTTACTGACAGCTTCCAAGCTTCCGCCCGCACCGAATTCCATCATGACCTTGACTTCACTGGAAGAGGGAGACATGTAGGCGCCATAGAACTGAATGATGTTGATGTGTTTGCAGGAAGCGGAGATGGAGAGTTCACGCTCGAGCTGCTTCAGGGGGGCTTCGCGAGTGGTGATCGTCTTTCGAGCAAAGATCTTATTCGTGCGGATGTCCCTGACTTTGTGGACGGCACCACCCTGGCCTTCGCCCAGTCGCGACAGTTCTTCCAGGACGGCATCGGACCACCGCCCGAACACCTGAGAGGTGGACGTTTCCTCCGTGGGGGTATAGGAATCGATGGTGGCTTTATCGAAGCTGGCGACGAGCTGGTCGATGCTGCTCTCGCTGATGTCGTTTGAGCCAGGGGGGTGAGCGGTTCTGATCTGGTCTGAAGGGCGGACTGTAGCGCCACCAGGGTTCTCGCCGTCTAGGCCGGGGGGGATGAGCGAAGGGCCGGCATAGTATTCGCTTACGGTGCCCGTGAGAGGAAGCTGTAGCTTTGGGCGTGCGCCGTTGGCCCTGGGGCCAGGGGAAGCGCCGGGAAGGAGGGGACGGGCGGGAGTGGGGGAGGACGAAATGGGGACTGATGCGGGCGATGGCGGGCGGAGGGAGGAGGGATCCTGGGTGGCCTTGCGAATGTGGAGTGGGCGAGTCTCGGGGAGGGAGGGGGACTGCGGGCGATGGAGCGTTCGTGGGCCGATGGGACGGGCGTGCGTCGAGTGCATGGTCGTCCTCGTCTCGTTCCGCCCTCACTTTCTCCTCAAAACCCGTCCGCGAAAGAGAGGCGGTCGATAGGTCACAGATCCTATTGTCTTCCGCACGGCAGTGTAGCCAAGTGGTTACGGCGTCACGTTTAGGTCCACTCCGCCATCCGTGATGGGTTTCCCGCGCGAGTTCGAATCTCGTCACTGTCACTCTTTTTCCCTCCATTGTCCACCTCCTCGTGTGGACCGTCCGCACTGTTCTCCGCCTCCCTATTTCTCGCCCGCCTCCATGCGCCATGTCCCTCTCGTGCCCAGATCCAGAGCTCAGCTCGGCGAGCACCAGGTCCAGCACGCCCCCATCCCCCATGAAGTCTCGGCATCCTCCCGTCCCGTTGCGCTTAGATAGCGTTGGCGTCGACCCGGGCATCCTCGCCGGAAAGGTGCTCACCAAAATACAGCGCTCATCAAAGCACCCGAGCATGCAGCTGCACTTTGCAGACAATACCACCTACCAGATACTGGTCGACGGTTACGACCCCGTGCATCCGTGAGTCCACCGGTCTCCTCCCCCGACGGGCGCTCATGTCCACGCGGCACAGCGGTCTGCCGAAACAGCTCGAGATGGACCCCACTCTGGCGTCGCTGCTGGACGCGGCCGACGGCCAACTCGACGTGGCCTTTGGCATCGAGGACTGCGTGCTCATCACGCTGACCGACAAGGCGTTCGACTCCAAGCAGAGGACGCAGCGGTGGGACCAAAACCACACCGGCGTCGCGTTCAAGTTTCGCGAAGACCGATCCTGGCATTGCGTCTGGGCCACGCTCACGGACCACGACAACGGCCATTGTGTGTTTCGCAGCTACGACGACGTCTACCTCGACCGACTCCAGCGTGCGTCCCGCAAACGCCGCTCGCGGGCCCCCTCCTCCCCCCAAAAATCACGTTGAAAGTTATGTATGTGGTGTCGCATCCGAGGTTGTACGCATACCGCCCCCAATTTGTACCAACAGCACTCGCCACCGTCTCCCATCGCTCTTCGTCGTTCTTCCTCGTCGCATCGGTTTTGATTAGCGCGCTGACTTTTTGACGATCTAACATGTACAGTAGCCATCGCACGCCACGTTCGTCTCGTCCCCTTTGCCTATGACCATATTTAATGCTTGCGCTCATCTGGGGGGGGATTGTCCGAGGCCGAGCCACCGTGACGTCTCGGTGTGGGAAACGCGCGCGCGCGCGCAGATGACAGTGTGTTGGACCGCCCTTGACGAGCGTGGCATCGCTCCCGGGGGGACAGTGGCGCACGCGTAGTGCTTCTTGCCCGATCCAGCGATCACGCATGCGCGAATGCCTTGGTGGCGGTTTTCGACATGCGAACGGGCGTCGTTCCCAAAGCCTCCTGACGTTTCCGGACCGCACTAACCCCTCGGCGCACGGTCGGAAAGCACATAGCTGCTGCGTCAGGTACGCACACCGCCGGAATCGCGCGTCAGCCAGCAGATTACCCAAGCAATCCTTCCAGTGCGCGCCGGTCATTCATTTTCTGGCCTGTACGTGGTCTGGGCCTGAACTAGCTCCATCGAGAGACTGCCGGATCAGGAGAGTAGGGCGTCAGATAAAAGAGCTTCCCTCGCTCGAGATGGCCCCCCCCCCCGCGATCAAGTGCCGTACGCTTATGTTGGCCAACTGAGCCGGCGGAAGCAAATGCAGTATCGCGAGGCTATGGTATCCAAGAGCATGTCGCAAAGGAGAAGCAGCGACAGCAGAACATCTGAGGGCGTGTAAAGGCAACCATCCTGTACCGGCCGCACCTGGCGCAATCATTTATCGGAGGAACGAATCGCTGGGGTTTTCCCCGATTGGAGGCACAGACTGTGAATGCGGTGTATGTCGGAACATCCATCAACCAGGTACACCAAGCAACTTCATGCGAGGTTGCCTATCAGAAATGTTGGCCCGTACTTTCGGCAGGTCCAATAAAGTCCAGGCGGGGTCACATGCCGAGAAAAGGCTGCAAAAGGATGAAATGGACAATTTAGCTGGGTTTCGCACAGGTCCGAGCCATTGGGAGATAAATTGCTTACGATGAGGCTAAGAGCCTCGCCTCGGCTGTCAAGTCGTATTGACCGACGGTCGGGGGCGACCTAGGAAGGAGCCCATCGATCCGCGGTGAACGACGATGGCCAGTTATAGGACGCACCATGGGGTAGGGGACATATATGGACATGATGTGCTGGGCCATCAAAGGTGGCCAATGAAGAATACGGGCAGCATGGCGGATTTTACGTGGAAAACCCTCGATTTAGGGATGGTGAAGATAATTTTTTGGTGCTGTCAAACCTTGATGAGCGCAACTAGGCCCCACCTGACTCAGCTGGACCCTGTAAGGTTGCGTCAAGTGGTTCATACTTACGGAGGTTGATAAGAGACAATTGAACAGTGACCACAAAGGTGCTCTGTGTCTTCCCAAGCTGCGTCAAGGCTGTCCAGGGATGTCAAATATAACCCCTTGCTGGACGACACAGCGGGACGTTCCCACGCACCTGGTCACGTTGCCAGTCTGCGCACACACAGCCTGCTCTGTCCTACTCTGCGGCCGTACTGGATCATATGGCAAGCTCAGAGTCGCCTGTGCCGGCTGCGCGCGTGTCGTTTGCGTCGCTGACGCACCAGAACATTGGCACGGTCCGCAGGCTGAATGCGGTGCTGTTTCCGGTCAAGTACAGCGACAAGTACTACCAGGACATCTTGCAGCCCGAGGTCGAGGCCTTTTGCCAGCTGGGTCCGTCCCGTCGGTCGTGGCCGGATTGATGCCGTGTCTGACGCGGACAGGATGTTCAGTTTACTACAACGACGTCCCTGTCGGCAATATCTGCTGCAGGCTCGAGGACGGGGAGCTGTACTTGACAACCTTGGGCATCCTGGCCGTAAGCGATGGTCTGAATCCATATCGATCGGATGGACTGACGTGAGCCTCACAAAGCCGTATCGATCGCGCAGGCTGGGTTCCCAAGCCCTGGAGCGCATCATTCAGGCTGCGTCTCTCCATACGAAACCCCAAATCAGGCGGATTTCTCTGCACGTTCAGGTCTCCAACGGGGACGCCAAGAGGTTCTACGAGAGCCATGGGTTCGGCGAGGCTGGTGTTCACAAAAACTACTACAAAAAGATTACCCCCCACGACGCGTGGATATTGGAGAAGATCATCGAACACGGACCTGAGCGATAGCTGTACGGTCGACGGAAGTATATTACTTTGAGCAAAGGAGCGAGAGTACCGTATGGGGCGGACCTCGAACTCGGAAAACACGTATGTTCATAATTTACAGTACGTATGCGAGGATGAATACAGTTCTTGGCTGCCGCCGAAAGGCCTCGGCGATCCGGGCGAGATTAATGTATGATACTAATGAAGTAGGGGTCCAAACTGGCGGACGAGCGGCCATCAGTCACACGGATGACAGGTCATTGAGGGGGGGGGGGGACTGACGTGCTCGCTCAGCCGGTTACGATAGATGGTTGTCAGGATGCATCCTCTTCGTGCCCACAGTGTTTGACCAGCTGGGAGACGGTGAGCGGTGCGCGCGTTGGACGGCGTGGAACAGACGCACCTGGTGCCTCTTGAGCGCGTCCTTGCGGGTGAAGGTCTTGCCACAGCCGCCGTTGCAAAAAAAGGGCTTCTCGCCCGAGTGGGTTTCTCTGTGGCGCTTGAGATCGTGCTGTCTGTTGAAGGAGAGCGCGCAGAGGTCGCACGAAAACGGTCGTGAGGGCGAGGCGGGGTACTGCGATTGGCGATACTGGGGATCGCCACGCGCGTAGTACGGGGAGGTCTGGTGAGGGATGCTGGACGGGTGATGCGATGCGGGATACTGCTGCGCCGGGACTGGGTAGTGCGGGACGGCACTTTGTGCCTGGGGAGCGTGGCTCGGCGGCGGGTAGCTTTGCCGTGGCTGGTGGTACGCGCTGAGGGTGCCCGCGTACTGGGAGGGGGGGTAGGAGCCGGCGTAGTCGCTGACGCCGTACTGGACGGAGGGGTGTGCGGACGCGATGTTGTGGGCGGCGGCCATGGACGGGTAGGCGTTGGGAGGCACGGGCTGGTAGGGATCCGGGGGCGAGGAGTAGCGGTGGGCGTACTGGGATGCACGGTCGAGGTCGCTGGAGGGGAAGGCGAATGCGCGTCGCTCGGACATGGTGGGACGGGAGGGGGGTGACGGAGAGCGCTGGGTGGCCTGGGTTCATAAGTGATTCCGGGGCCGCTGGACGAACGGTGCAGTGAGCAGCAAATTGCCGGCGCCGCAACAGGGTGAGTGGAAACATAAGTGGTCGTAAGTGCTTGTGCGAGATCTCGCCAGGATTCCCGATCGGACGGTCACTACCGTCGTGCCTGTGTGGACCTGATCTCTGGCGGTCAGCAAGGGGGGACCCTGACAAGCACAATTTGTCTAACCAAAGCAAGCGCGTTCTCACCGACGCTGGGCTCGTCCTCCCCGACGCACGTATGGCGTCCGTCGTGGCGATGCGCGCCCGGTCTCCCAAGCACGCAGCGGCCGATCCGTGGGCCGCATCGCCCTCCGTGCTCGTCGCCCCCGTGCCGCTGGGGCTGCCCGAGCCGCGCCTATCACGACCAGGCGGATCTTGCAGGCACATCACCGTCTCCTAGCGGTTGCCACCCATGCGGGATCAAACTACCACCGCACACAGTACGCCGGATGTGGCTATATGCGCCAGTCGTGGCGAGGACCAGCGGTGCCCTTGCCTTGATCGTCGCCGTCGTCGCTGCCGCCGTCGCCGCCCAGGCTGCGAGGCCACGTCCCAAAACGGCTGATCGACGCGGATGACGTATGCCTGATACCGCCGCCCCCTCCCCGCGCCGCTCCCTGCCATGTCCGCCATCCCGAGCAGGAAGAAACCCAAACTCGCCCCGAGCCAGGCCGTCCTCGACGCCTATTTCCGCGCCACCCCAGCACCACCGCAGATTCGCAGCCCTTCGAATGGCGTTTCGGACGAACCCCCCGCTCGCGCCTTAACCCAGCGCGGACTCGGCTCGCGGCACGACCCCATCGAGCTCGATTCCGGAGACGAGGCTGCCCGTCCAGACAATCCCCGTGCCACACACGCGCGCCCCGAGTACCGTCCGCTCGCCGTCGATCCGCTGTCCTATCCCGTCCAGACGTGCCCTTGGCCAGCCCACGCCCCCGCTCCCTACTCCTTTCTCGTCCACACCCTCCTCGCCGTGGCGCACACCCGCTCCCGCACCGCCATCCTCGACGCGCTCACCAACACCCTCAGGTGTCTCCTCCGCTTCCATCCCGCCGCCCTCGCACCGGCCCTTTACCTCTTGTCGAACGCGCTCGCGCCCCCCTATTCCCCACTCGACCTCGGCATCGGTCCGTCCGTCATCGCAAAGGCCATCCAGCATGTATCCGGCCTCACCCCTGCCGCCCTCCGCAGGCTGTACACCTCCTCGGGCGACCCAGGAGACGTCGCGCTCCAGGCTAAATCCAACGTTCGCACCCTCGTCGCCCATCCTCCTCTGCTCGTCGAGACCGTCTACCGTTCGTTGCTCGAGATCGCCCACACCAGAGGCCAAGGCGCAGCGAGGCACAAGCAGTCCATCGTCGAGCGGCTGCTCGTCGCCGCAAGGGGTGAAGAGACGAGATTCCTCGTCCGCACCCTGTCTCAGAACCTGCGTGTGGGCGCCGTCCGAACGTCCATGCTGACAGCGCTTGCCAGAGCCTTGGTATTGTCTCCGCCCCCAAATCCGAGCATACCCATCCCACGTGATTCGCCACTTCATGTGACACCACAGCTCCTCGCATCCATCACCGCACCAGGAAAGCGAAACAATGTTGGTCACCAACACGACCATCTGCTGCCCAGGTTTGCGGACGCCGAAGCCCTCGTCAGACGGGTGTATGCGCAGCATCCCAACTACGATGACATCGTGGCCGGCGTCATGGCCGGTGGTCTCCACGGACTCTCTGCGCGCGTGCCGCTCGCGGTCGGTAAGGCCTCCTACGTCTCTGCTTCGAATCCCTCGTGTGACTGTCGGCCAGGGATTCCTCTCCATCCCACACTGGGTTCCCCAGCCCGATCACTTGACGAGATTTATGACCGATTGAATGAAATGCCATTCACAGCGGAGTTCAAGTATGACGGTCAGCGCGCACAGATCCATGCCGCGAAGCTCGCCAATGAGAATCCATCCGTCCATATTTTCTCTCGGCATCTGGAAAACATGACAGAGAAAGTGCGGTCTTGATGCCCTCATGCACCCATGTCGCACTGATCCCGTGCTCATGTCCTAGTATCCTGATGTAGTCTCATTGGTCAGGTGCATGTTCACAAGGACGCCCAGCTTGCATTCGTTTATCATCGATTCAGAGATCGTTGCCATAGATTCGGAAGGCGGTGGCCTCAGATCTTTCCAGGCGCTCTCGAGCAGAGCAAGAAAGGATGTAGCGGTCCGGGATATCAAAGTTCCAGTGTGCGTGTTCGCATTCGATTTGATGTACCTGAATGGAGAGGTGAATTCGGTTTCCTATTTTCGTGGCGCTCCAATCCTATACTATTGTTCGTCTAGATCCTGTTGGAACAATCATTTCGTGAAAGGCGCGAGTTACTAAGAGGTCAATTCCCTGCCCTGGCACCAGGGGAACCAGGCACTGCTCGCTTTGATCATGTTAGCAGCTGTGAAAGCGATCAAGGGCGAGAATGTATCGACACATTTTGGTCAAGGGCCGTGGAAGGTCGCTGCGAGGGCCTTGTGATCAAAGTGAGGCTTCTATGCCAATCACCGTACCCGCACGCTCTCATGTCCTGCTCAGCTCTTGGACAATGCCGACGTTGTCACCCCCCACAAGGGGAAGCGCCGAAAACAGCCATTGCTTGCCACATATGAGCCTGGTATGTAAGATGTTTGGCGTGTCTCGGAAGTCCGAGCCGATGGGTCGTCTGAAACCCCTCAGACAAGCGCACTCTGGCGTGGCTCAAGCTTAAAAAAGACTACGTGGATGGACTGGGAGACTCGCTTGATTTGGTCCCCGTCGGAGCATGGCACGGAAATGGACGCAAGGCAGGCTGGTGGAGCCCCGTCCTGCTCGCAGTCTGGGATACGGCAAAGGAAAGACTAGTTGCCGTCTGCAAGTGCATGTCTGGTGGGCTCCCATCACACCCTCGTTGGCAAGCGTTTCGCACTAACGGGACTACACAGGCTTTTCTGACGCGTTTTACAAGGTATGACCAATGCCGTTCGGATGAACCATTTATACCCCACGGGTGTGACGAGTCGTTCTAAAAACAGGATCTCACCTCGAGGTACTCCGAAGGCTCCGAACATTGTTCACGTCATTCCCTAGAGGGCTGCGATTTCGGAGGTCGGGCGCCATCTCTTTGTTTTTTTGCCTTGCTCGATCCCCATGTGAACCTTTTTTTTTTTTTTTCTTTTCCGACCACCTTGGCTTGCTTGATCTAGGTTTCAAACCTGACGTCTATTTCAAGCCTCGCGACGTTTGGGAGATCCGAGGTGCAGAGTGAGCAGACCCCGCCACCGTTCTCGCTCATTCCCGCTGACCATGGTGTGTGACGCTCCAGCATCACGCTCAGTCCCGTTTCCCTGGCTGCACTGGGCCAGGTGTCTTCCGTGCGAGGTCTGAGCGTGCGGTTTCCCCGATTCGTTCGCGTTCGGGAAGACAAACGTCCAGAAGACGCCAGCACGTCCGAACTTCTCGCTCGGATGTATCGCGATCAAGAGAACAGGGGCAAAGACACCAAGGATGCCGACGATGGGGATCTCATGGACGTGGAAGAAGTGGAAGCACAGATCGAAGATGAATCGGACGGTTGAGCACACGTTAGAGGTGTCATCGCAGTACCAATTAAATGTGCTATCAACATATGCTAATAAACCGGTCGGATCGCAGACCATGCCCTCAAGTCGCTGACCAAACGCTGGAGATCACCGTGAGCGCTCTACGGTACGTGCTATCGCCGGAGAATGCGGTACGGATAACGTGGTTCAACCTGCCGTTCGATAGCGCACGCCTCCAATCGTCGTCTTTCTCCTCGCGAGGCAAGAGCGCCTGAAGGTGCGCGTACGACACGAGCAGTGCGTACTTGATGGTAGGCACCGGTGGCTCTAAAGTCGATTTCGGGGATGTGTGTTCTCTGCAGAGTAGCTGAAAAACTTCCGCACATGGCACGAGCGCAGGTCGAGACGGAAGGGCAGACCCTGCCCGGCCAGCGTCGACGTCCACGGTGGACGACATGGTCTCCACGTCGCGCTGTGTCCCGCGTCTGGGGAGTGGCCTAGGTCGGGGTTTGGTCCCCCCAGCGGCAGACGGGGACGATGACAGGAATTTTTGGCACACTGTGATTTTGAACGTGAGGACCGGGATTGTCTTTGGGAGGCTCTCCATCAAGTTCTGGACGATCTGGGGAGAAGAACTGTACAAGCGCGTGGTCAGTGTCGCCGCAAACATCGGGCCGTCAAAGGATCTTGAGAGGGAGAGGTTCACGAGCTGCGCAAGACCTCGATTTGTGCACGAAAGCCGTCCGAGAGGGTGCGAGTACGCACAAGCGTCAACAGCCGGGTAGCCATGTCTCGACGTTCGCCGTCGTCTTGATTGAGAGCGTGAAAGACGATGTCGAGTGGAGCGCCTGCCTCCCACCGCGGGCCAGTGGCCCCCCTCGGGGGAGGGATCTGTGACAAGAGAAGGGGCGAAAACCGTTCTGGATCGAAGCAGCGAGTTACTTCCGAACGCGTCAGGGAGTGGGACCCTTACCTCCAGATATCCGGGAATTGAACGACTCGTCCTTCTCGAAGAGGGACAACAGCCACTGGAGGACTGGCCATGCGTGTTCGGCAACCACTGCCGGTGTGGCACGATCCTGGGCCTGGTCCAGGCCGGCGTCGTCGACGTCATGGGCGGCTCTTCTGTGCGGCTTCCTCGCGTCCTGAGAGACGAGCTTTTTGCGCTGTATGAACCCGTCCCTGAGTATCGCCCAACAATGTCTGCAATCCCCGATGCACAGCGACTCGCGCGAGATGGGCGAGTCTCCGCCGTGGCTGTTGTCGTTCGACGAGCGTAGCAGCGCGTCGTCCGTGACATCATCCAACGGATATCTCGGCAGTGCTCTGAGCAGCGACTGGGGCGAATTCGTGGCGAGGAAGGAGAGGAGGACACGCTGCGCCGCCGTGGCGTCCGCCACAGAAGGCGCGAGGGACACCTTGGAGAGCGCGGGCCTCTGCGTCGAGGGGGAGCCCTTGAGGGGCGAGGGAGGGATCTGGTCGGAGGTGGGGGGGAAGAGGGCGATGTAGAGGAGCTGGCGGACGTGGTCGCTGTGGAGATGCGATGAGACGGGGGGCGAGCACGGGATCGGACGGGACTTGCGCGGGGGGCCTGAAGACGGGGGAGCGCAGCTGGTCGAGGAGTGCGATGCCAGACCCGTACTGGCCCTCCTCGAAGCAGGTGTCGACCAGGCCACGCTGGTGGACGGTCATTTCCCGCTCTTCATTCGGGGGGCCCATCGTGATGGGGGGCGAGGACGAGGGGCGCCGTGAACGCGGTGCACGTGACGGACGCCGACAGCCAGTGCGGATGTGCGTCGAGGTCCGTGTCCGTACGGTAATTTGGCGTCCCTCCCCGTCGGTTTTATGTGTCAGGCCCCTGCCTCGTTGCATCGCACACCAGACTCTGCCTGATACGATCATCGCCGTAGGCGCTGTCAAATTCCAGCTCGAGCCCACCCGCATCGGTCCCACCAGGTGAGCGTGGTTCCTCGTTACCACCACCTCGACTGCTGCGTATTGATGCACAGGCGGCAGTTGGATGTTTCGCCCCCACCCTGCTGGTCTAGCTCGTCGCTTCCCGGGACAACTCTGCCGAACCATGTCCACACCCGAATCTGGATCTCGAGGCCCAATGGAGACCGCCATACGCGACAAGGTGCGGCGTATACCCCCGATCAGCGCACCAAGGACGGCCTCCGAGCCATCTTTCCAGCTCACCACTCTCCTTCGACCTTCACGACTCACCATTACAAACGACTCCCACCTCCACCGCCATCATGCTGCCATGAGGGCTCAAGGTGGGGGTGGTGGTGAAACACGTCAGTCTCATTTCTAGATGTTGGCAAATAATCCACCCTCACGTGTTGCCGCCATTGGCCGTATAGATTTTGCGGTGCAGATCACCTCGGACGCGTTCGACCAAAAGGTATTCCCACCCTCTCCGCTCGCACCGCATGCAGACGACCTCGTCCACCCGCTTTCTCAGACGACTCTGCAGCGGCACCGAATGATTTACTCGGCGCTGTCAGACGAATTTGGTCAGGGACTCCACGCCCTCTCCCTGAAGACGACGACCCCGGAGGAGGCACACCGGTCGGCTGCAGGACAGGCTGGGTGATGTGGGTGAAATACATGGCCTCTTGGCTGCCTGTCAATCATGAGATCCGTCCTCTTAATTAATGCGCTGCCCAACCACGAAATGGACATTGTGGCCGTGGCCCTTCCCCCAGCGACAATGCGATCCGCGCGTCCTGGACTGTCGGGGGGGGGCGGACAGCACCATGAGAAAGCTATCAGCCTGCAGGGTTGAGTTGTTGCGCGCGCGGGATGTGGTCTTGACGCCAATTGACGCCGGCTGATCCGTTACAGCCAATCTGCGCGTTCATCTCAGCCGGCCCTGTCGACCCTGCCATCCGACCATCCTCGCATCGCGGACGGCCTCGCTCACACACCCTTCGGTATGGAACCCTTCATTTCTCTGCTCGACCAGGCCCTGCGTGTGACAGGTCTGCGAGCGTCCTGCGAATATTCTCGACCACCGTCCAGACGAGGATCAGCGTCGGCCTGAGCACAGCAAACGAATCTCTGCGACGATCAAGGACGGTTGCTACTCGCACGGAGACGTCTTAGTAACGCTGTTCGCGAATCTCCCACTTGCATTTTCCCGCAGCGCGGTCGTCGAGGCTGGACAGTCTTATGCTCGACCATCACGATTAGCATGCACTACCCGTGTCCCCGTATATAAACCACGGGCCTGTTCGCAGCTCTCTGCCCTCCTCCAATCTTCCTGCTCGTCTCATGACCGTCGGCAAAATGTACCGAGAAGATGTACGACCGACGCTCCCTCCCGTCCGAGATTTGTTCCGGGGTACGCTTCCTTGCCTTCTCGGGCGCCGTAGATCCGACATGTCCCTCAGATGAGCTGTCCCGTTCACCCAGGCCCCCGACGTCCCAGACGCCCCCCTGGATCGTCCCCGGCCCCCAGAACTATGAGCGATCGTACGCCCGCGCCGAGCGTCGTCAAGACGGCCAGCTGGATGGGCCCGGCGTCCAGGTACGACCGCTCCTCCATTCCATGCCAACGACTAACGTCCTCCACAGCGTTCCGCGCCCTCGGCTTCCTATTATTCGCCCCCTTCACAGCAACGCTATGACGGACGTACTGCATCTCGTACCTCCCTTCCCGATAGTTTATCATTACCTATGACTCCATGCCATCCACATCGACCTCCTCAGTACCACGCTCGTTCTACTTCCCAGACGGATCAACTCGCCGGGTCCCACGATCAAAGTACCCCACCAGGGTCCCATTCCCATTTAAATCCGGCTACACAGTCTTACAACTATCGCTATACCGCTACCGGGATTCCGTCACGAGGCCCAGGGCCCCATGTCGACAGCCCTCAGTACGCTGTCCCGGAGGCTCGCCAGCCTTCAGCGCCCTCGCCTTCTTCGCTCAAGTACGAATGCGATTATTGTGGCAAGGGATTCACTCGACCCAGTAGTCTCAAGGTGCGCCATGCCGTGTCGTCCCCATGCGCCTCTTCATCCCTGACTGCGACCGCCAGATCCACTTGAACAGTCACACGGGCGAAAAGCGTGAGTGCTCCTGCGGCCATTCGATCCCGCGAGGTCTGACTGCTGAACGTCGACGCCTCCAGCCTTTGTCTGCACTTTCGAGGGCTGTGGGCGTAGCTTTAGTGTGCTCAGCAACATGCGCCGGCATGCACGAGTACACGCGGAAGCACCCAGTCGCCCCCAGGAAAGCTCGGGAGACGAGCAGTGAAGCATGGCGCGCAGGGTGCTCTGGCTGCGGTCGCAACCCTTTTTCACGATCCGTCCCGCGATGTCGCCTCGCCTCCTCCCTCCCTTGGCTATTTATCCAATCCCAGCTTCTCTTTTTTCTTTTTTTCTATCCTTTTCTTTCCATACGGAAGATCACCGCCCAAACTGTAGCTCAGCATCATGTTCGCATCGTTTTCTGCTTCTTCCTTTTCGCGCATGCATCCTTCCCTCTCCCTTGCCGGGGGTTGTATCCGATATTTGGCATCTCCTGTTCGCTGTCGGCAGCTTATTTATCAACGGTCCGTTTAGACCCTCTGGGCATCAGCTATTCGCATCTAGTTTTCATATATACGACCTCGCTATTATTTTATTTATCGTACATACTCGTTTAGAAACTATTCCTGGTTGCTCCCTTGCACTCGAGGGGAAGGAAGACACGCGCGCGCGTGCACACACAACCAAGAAAAAAAAAAAAAAAGGTCCGAGCCTGATACGAAAAACGATCGACGCCGCTGCTCGGTCGCCACAAAAG